>LPNX010947877.1:181038-256636 GCA_001517045.1 Pseudotsuga menziesii
TTAGCTTTGAGGATAGATCAGTTGATTGGTGCATCTGAGTCCAAGACCAAATTAGTCGATCAGTTTAATATTTATGTATTTTAGATTTTTTGACAAGGTATAATTTCATCTTAATTCATTGTTTCTTTTCTAAATTTGAGTGATTTAAGTTATATTAAAATGGTGCAATCTAAATATTCTATGTCTTTAACCATTTTAGCAAAGGCGTTCTGATATCTGGTATCGGTTAGAGGCGGTTGATTTTCATTTTCCTCATCCTTACTAAACTAATAACATCTATGGAAGAGAATAACATTCCAGAATGAGTCCATAAAGGTTAGAAAATTGATTAAAGCAAACAACTATGAATAACCAATCATTTATAAACTAAAATATAAAAAACTTCTTAAACTGAAAATAAAATACTATTCACTTTTCTGTTAAAATAAATAAATACATTTGGAAAGAATATTTTGTTTACATTTAACATCATCAATTGGCGTGGAGACGCTTGTCAGTATCCTCTTAAAACAAATAAACACTTGGCGTGAAAGGCGTTGATAGTAACAACTACTACTTGAGATTAGATGACATTTGGTCCATGCTAGAAATCATGAGTAAATTCGTGGCCACCTGAACTCAAAGCCATCCTATAAATAAATAAACAATGCCAGTGATAATTATGTGTTTTGATGAAACTGGGGATCCATGATAGCCCATCTTTCAAACAGATATCAGTTTCAACCAGTCCTAACTGATCCCTTCATACTTAAGGGTATGAATCCATGACAACTCCATCTTTGAACACAAAATTAGTTTCAATATGTCCCGATGCCTCTTGAAATGAATTAATGAAAAATAGCCTAGTGGCTAAATCTGAGAATGTTCTGAGGGCATCCATTGTAGTTGGAAGAGCACTAATTTTATAGTGTTGTATCCATTACGAGAATTGTGCATTAGCCATAATTCAACTATAAGATCAAAATCTTCCCACTCCTCACCTCTCACCTTCAACCCAGAGTCTAATTTATTGGCCTCACGGGATACATATTTTATTTCATCAATAGCGTGCCTCTCCACTCCACCTATGTCTGTGCTTTTTTTTACAACTACAACTATGTGTGAGAATTTGAAATATTCAGACCCTATTTTTAAAAGTTGATATGTAACTTACATTTTTTTGAGATTAGTGTAACTGAACAGAGCATCTAATCTCCTCTACCTTCTACATGGTTTTCACTGCGCCATGATGAAGATATCGTAGTCGGATAATTAAACTCGTATTTCCCTACATGTTCTAACCTGCATCATTGATGGTAAAAGAATTGATCATGAACATCACAAAAATTGGATTCGACAATGAAATTCCCAAATAAATTAGAAAAATAAAAGTTTTGTTAAAATGATTTCCCTTACCTTCCTTGCCAGAGAAAGTTCCATAGAGAGAGATCGGCATGACACCTTATGGGTGGTTCAGGGATCTGCATGACACCTATTGTTATTTCTCCATTTCCATCAAGTATCCATCAACGTCACCCACCACCAGCGATCTCATCTTCCTGCATGCTTCCGGATTTGATTGCTTCCTCCTAAAGACACATTGTTGTACAAGGCCCCCATGTGCCCCTTAAGCATTGGATCAACTATCTATTTCATTGAGCTGGTAAAGAGTTAAAGAGTTGAAAACCTATATACAAATGAAGGCAACAAGCATACATGATTACTACGCACGGTCGACTAAAAAGATTGAATCATGGATCAATGACTATATCCTTGCTTCAAGATTCACTCTACAGGCCACTACTTTGGCTCAACTGTTCTCGATTGTATCCTTGCTTCAAGATGGAATCCACAGACTTCAATCCATTACCTTTCCTGCAGCAGGGATAAAAAGAAAAAATGTATTAATCGAGTCTCTCTCTTGTTCTAAAAAAGTATCACGTGTACCTTTTATAAAAGAGCCAAGTTATGAAGTTATGAAAATGATCAAAATTGTATTAATATACGCATCCTTGAACCTTTCATAGAAGAGTCTTCGTATGGTGGGAAAAGTGGGAATGAAGTTATGAAAAGGGTCAAAATTGTATTAATATGCCGCGTCATGATGGGCATGAAACGATACCATTTTTCTTATTTTTTTCGTTTTAAGTTATGTGCATTCTTTGTCTTCAAATATGAATGATGAGGCCGCAACATGTTTATTAATGTATAATTTTCGTTTATTATTAATATAGAATTTTCATAGATAATAACCCAAAATTTGTGTTTATTTTTTTATTATCTTTATTCTCTCATTCTCTAACACAATTAGTATATATAACATAAACATTTATATATTTTAAGCTAGTTTTGAAATTTATGATAATAAACTTATGAAAATATTACTGATAGGTTGTATAGTCTAGTTTAGTAGCTTAAATATTTCAAAGGAAGTTGAAGCAGTCTAATGCAAATATTTCAAAAGATGGGGCATTGTAATGGAAATTGGAACATATGATAGCTTGTAAAGGTTAATTACATAATTTTATTGGGTAATGATATGTCTTTAAGTTTAATATGTTTCAAACCATAGTTACTAAGAGGGAGTTTGTTATGTTATAAAATAAATCGTAAATTGCCAATTACATGGTTTTTTTTTCAGAGGAAAAAATACCAGTCTTTGTTATTCAATCATGAATCAAAAGACATCTTATACATTCTACAAAACAGAGGGCTTCTAGGTCATTGCATATTAATGCTCAAACCCCATCAAAAAGTACCAATTACTATCAAAGTAACATCCAGACAACCACTCTAAGGGACATAGAAGCACGAAGTCTATCTATTGCGGACTTCCTCATCATTCCTGTTATACAGGTCAGATTATGCCGATAATTAGTTCTATAATGACCTCAAAACAGACTAATCCTGAGCAAAACATGCAGGCTGTAAGTCTCTTCTATAATATCTAAGAATTATTTCAATCAAAACACATATGTGCCAAAAGAAAACTAGAGCATATGGCCCTGCACAAGCTAGAAAAGCTTAAAATGCCCATGATCAATGATCATGCCATCCAGAGATTCATAAAAGTTGTTGAATCCCATATCCAACTCCAAGGCCGGCTTAGAAAGACCATCAGCCTGTTGGTTATGCTCACGAAAAATATGTTTGAAGGTCATAGATTGAACAGTTTGTAGCATAGAAAGAATGTCATCACACCAGTGACTCAGAGATGGGACATTAAGAGAAACAAGTCTGTTTACCCAAGAGATAATGACTAGAGAATCTCCAAATATAGAGTGCATTGGTATTCCCATCAGCTTGCTGACCTTCAAAATAGCCCATAGTGCCAGTAGCTCAGAACAAGTGTTTGTACTACTGCCACAGCCCACGGGAAAGTTTATAAAATATGTAGCATTCAATTGAATCACAAATCTAGCTCCACCAATGTTTCCTACAACAACTCCATCAAAAAAGCCACAAGGATAACAGATCAAGGGACTAGGGCCAATAGTTCTGATTTTTTTCTTCTTTTGTGGAACCGGGTGTAAAAGAATGAGATTATCAATCTGTTTAAGAGGAGCAAGGACAGTGGGTAGTTTATTGTAAAAAATGCATCGATTTCTATGTTTCCATATACACCAATAGAAGAAAATAGGAAGATATCTGAAATGAGCATAAACCGGGATATTGTTGAACCAATGTTCTAGAAAGGAGGAGATAGAGTCAAAATGAGATGGTGGTATCCTATAACGGTCTTCAAAGAAGGAAAATACCCTTTTGGAGAAAGGACAGTCAAGGAAGAGATGTTGGGCATTATCTTCTCCCCTACAACATAAAACACATCTGCTCGGGCCCTACATGCCCCGATGTTGCAATTGTTCCCATGTCAAAATCTGACTCCTGACCGTCAACCAGATGAAGCATCCAATTTTCAAAGGAATATTGAGTTTCCAGAGCATGTCAAGGACAGAAAGCTGACCCACAGGGCAGAGCGAGGAAGCAATACAATCATAACCCATGGCAGTAGTGAGTGGGCCAACATATTGTTTATAAGCCCATAATAAAGAATCACAAGAGTCTGATAAACGAATCCTACCATACTCCAACCCTTCAACGTAACAGTACCATTTTGATTTCCATTCTCTTTGAAGGTCCAATTCAGCTAACGTGAACCAGTAACTTTGAGCACAAGGGATGAGATTCTGAGCTTGATCCAATGTATAAATGCCATAATCCTCCAAATATTCACACAGATCAAGAGGGAGCAAGAATGAAGACCCGAGACCAACAATAGGATCCAATCCTAACCAAATAGACAGTCCATTCCCAACCTTCCATATAAGCCCTCTTCCCAGCCAAGAGAGCGTAAGAAGGAAGCCTTCCAGATCGCGGAGACACCCCGAGATGTAAACGATTTCAAACGAAGCCAGGAGTGCAATGGAAGTTTTTTCATATACTTCACAGACAACATTTGGAACCAAATACCATTACCATTTAAATCCTGCCAGAAGCTCCTAAGTCGCAAAGAGAGACTGAACCAGAACAACTGCTTAATACCCCATCCACCCAAAGAAGTTAGGCAAGCAAGAGAATGCCAGTCAACAAGGTGGAATTTCTTTTTCTTTGCAGATGAACCCCACAGAAATGAAAAAATCATGCTTCACAGTTTATCAAGAAAGGACTGAGGGATGGGGACCAGTGCCATCCAGTAGACCGGCAGACTCGAGGGCACCGATTTAATCAAAACAAGCCTGCCACCCATAGATAATAGACGAGAAATCCAATGATGAAATCTATTCTCAAATTTTGCTAGGATCCAGTGCCAATCCTTGACCAAATACCCAAGTGACTTAGTAAAATAGCCGAGATACTTAAAGCCCTTATTAATGTGCTCTGATCTGTAAGGGAGGACGCCTGTGATCCTGTGCATAAGGTCAGTATCCAAATCATTATGCAGGAAACATGATTTGTCCATATTGATTTGCATACTAGAGGCCTCACAAAAAATGTCCAGAATAACTTTGAAAGCCATCCATTCCTCAAATGTCCCGATACCAAACATGATCACATCACCCACAAATAGTAGATGTGTGAGAGAAAGTTGAGACGAAATTTTGATACCCCTGATCTTACCATTTAGTTTAGCATGATCCTCAATCAGCAAACTAAGCCCTTCGATGACCAGTATGAACAACAAAGGAGATAAAGGGCATCCCTGCCTAATGCCCTGGGAAGTAGTAAAAAATTTAGAAGGAGAGCCATTAACAAGTAGGGCAAAATTCACAGATGACAGGCAACCTAAAATCCAGTTCACTCCGACCAAAGGGAACCCAAGTTTTAGAAGAATAAGTCTAATGTAAGTCCAATTAACCCTATCAAAATCCTTAGTAAGGTCCAGTTTCAATATAAGGGAACACCTATTTTTGGTTTTGACAGTGTGAAGAACTTCCTGCGTAATAGCCAGAGGTTCAGTAATTTGTCGATTCTTCAAAAATCCAAATTGCTATGGAGAGATGAACTTATCCAGATAGGGCTTAAGTCTCAAAGCAACCACCTTAGAAATCAACTTATAAACCAGATTGCAGAGGGATATGGGTCAGAAATCAGCAAAAGAGACAGGATTTTCCTTCTTGGGAATAAGCGCGATAAAGGTGGAGTTTAAGGAGGGTGCCACCCGACCATCCTTTCTGGAGGTTTCAACCACCTTAACAAGATCAGGCCTCAAAATGTCAAAGAAAGCTAGATAAAATTCAATTGGCCAACCATCAGGACCCGGGGACGTCCTTTTTGAAAGATTTGAGTGCAGTCTCCACTTTTGCCAATGAGATTTGACATGAAAAGGACACATTTTCCTCTGGGCTGATGAAAGATTGAAATAATAGAATGACCTTAAGTTGGGCCAAAATATTGGTTAGATGGTCATCAACAAAAATATTCTTGTAAAACCGTATCCCCATAGTCTTCAGGCCTAAATCGTCAATAACCAAGTTGCCAACCTCATCTTCAAGACCCTAGATTGCATTATGTTTTTGCTCAAGCAGAAGCCACCGCATGGAAGTATTTATTTGCATCACCTTGTAATGCCCAAGACAATCTGCTTTGTAATCTAGCAGAATATATCTCGTGATCCATCCATTTTTCAAGCTCAAGTCTAAGGGCTGCAAGTCGAGACTATTCACAAGTACCCAAAATACCAGAGGTCATGGAATCAAGAAGAGAGTTAATTTCATCCTCCAATAGTGCTGAATTATCCTTCATCTCAATGGTTTTTTGTTTAGTCCAGTCTTTGACTATACCTTTAAGAAGACGCATTTTGACAAATAGATCTTCCATAGCATCCACCAAAACATCAGAGGAAATAAGAGGCCATTCAGTTCTAATCAATTTAACAAAATCCTCATTATCCAACCAAGAGTGATTGAATTTGAAAGAGAGACCGGATGATCCAACCATTAAAAAAGAACAGGAAAATGATCAGATACCCTCGATCGATGAGCCTAGACCCGATGACGAGGAAGAAGGATGACTAGATTATCTGAAAGCAAAAATCTATCAAGCCTTTTAGGTATGCCCTCATCCCCTTATCTACCATTCTGCCAAGTAGGCCCAGCACACGAAGGGGCCACATCTGCCAACTGATGGTCCGAGAAGAGTTTAGTAAAAAAGGGTCCCAAAGGATCAATTTGAGCCTTAGAACCCCAAATCTCAGACCCCTTCAATGTGAGATTCAGATCACCCGCAAGAATCAAGTTAGGCAAGGATAGCAGACCACCTCTAGCCACCAAATCCCAAAAAGCTTCTCTATGAAGGTAAGATCTGTAGCAGTTAAGGATGGAAAGAGTGATGGTCGACCCCTGGAGGTGGGCCTTGAGAAAGATCCTAGCCACAGTATGAAAGGCTTTGCACTTAACTAGTTTCGGGTTCCAACCAGAAAGTAAGCCCCCGAAAAGACCAAAGGAGCTGGTGGCATAGAATTCCCAACCAGGACAGAGCTTGGAAAAATCAAGTAAGGTAGGAAAGGTACTATTCATAGTTTCTTGCAAGAGAATGACATCAGGCGAGAGAGAAGAGAACGGGTGAAGAAGACTTTTTTGTTTGGCTAAGCTCCCTAAGCCACAAACGTTTGGTGAGAGAATGCGCATCAAGAACCGCTCTGATGAGGGGTCATAGCTCTAAGAACCCTGAGAGGAGAAGAAGAATGTTGGCAAGCCGCATTTTTTAGTCTGATGGATAAAGGGGTATACGGAGCAGGAGCAAGAGCCAATAGTTTAGAAGGTTTTTTTTTCTTTCTAATCGTAACATTTTCGAAACGAATAGAATCCAAAGGTAAGAAAAACGGGGAGAGAGGGGTCTTGGCAGAGAAGATATCCAGGGACTTTTGAAGTGAAGGGTCGACAAATGAAGGTGAGGAAACATGACTGAGAGGAGGAGTCGAGAGAACATTGTGGTCAAATCAAATCAAGGGAGGAAAATTCGAGTCCTGAAAAATGGACGGAGGAGAGACCTCGACATTTAGGGAATGGGAGATGGAAGGCATGCAAGTTGAGGGTGCAGACAGATATTTTCCCTTTGCTGCCAAAGATGGGTGCACTGAAGGTGGGCACGAGGAGGTCGCAGGTAGAACCACAGGACAAGTGGCATCTACACAAGAAACAGGAGAAGAGCCGAGGACAACGTCGTCGGGAATCACAATAGGTAGTGTGGATGCAAGACAACCATCCAACGAGTCCAAAAGAGAAATAACATGATCAGAGGCATCTTCAAAAAGAGAGCACGCATTGTGATAAATACTTGGCTCTGAAGGAGCAGCAAGAGGAGAAGGTAAACTCGTCAAAGGATCAATCGAAACATGTGGAGGAGACTTGCATGCCACAGGGAGCCGTTGTGTCCTCGAAGAAGTTGAACTATGACGGAGGACTGGACAATCATGGCGAAGATGTCCTATTTCTTGGCATTGAATACATCTAAAAGGAATGCTTAGGTAATCCAGTCTCTGGGAGAACAGGTGCTCAAGACAAAGAATATCGACATCTGCCGGCAACCCTTTCAAGATATCCAATTCCACAAGGATCTTAGCCATCCTTTTGTCGTAGGAATTCATAAAATCATCCTCCACTGCCACGAATCGTCCAATAGTATTACCAATGCCCTCCAACAAAGAACGATTCCAAAGAGGAAAGGGGAGGCCTGGGAGCAAAACCCACAGGTGGCGTTTTTTCACCCATTCCCGAAGAGGGTCAAAATGGACATGCCATCGATCCAATACAAGTGACCCCATGCCAATGCGCCAAAGTGAGTTGAGAATAGTCATAGCATGGGAGTCCTCCAAAAAAACAAAGACAATCCATCCCCACGCCAACAAGCTAATCATGGGAACGTAAGAAAGCAACGACTTCCAGTGTTCAGAGGCCCAAGAGAACCATGCCTTCTTGTCCATATTGTAGTAATCAAGCCTACCAATAAGAGCATGACAACACAGAGCTTTGACCCTATCCATGTAAACATCACATCCAACAACAAACCGGAGCTTCCCTTCCAAAGTCTTAAGAGATTTAGCTTTCCAATGACGACGAGAGCGAGCAAGAGATACGTCCGACAATGGAAGCGAGGACACATCATGAAATTCCAACATGGTGGACCGAAAAATGCGGGCTGACAATAGGTCGAAACCCCAAATGTCAACGGGAGCAAAAAAACCCAATATGGAACAAGAAACCCTAGGTTGACCTTACCTAGGTTTAGTACATCGCTACAAGCCAGAAAACCCAATGGGGTGAGGATAAAGGAGATCCGACCCAAAGTCAACAGTAGTAGGGAACCCGTGCGTGGAAACAACTAAACCCTAGAAGAAAGGACCCCCTGGATGCCACTAGAAAACGAGCACCGGAGAAGAAAACAAGACACAAGACTCAACTAGGGTTCAAAAATGAAACCCTCCGGTCCAAAAGAGTCAAAACCCCAGTAAAAGGAAAAATCACCAGCGAAAAGTGAAATCACAGGCAAGAAACCTCGACAACCAACTGGCTAGTACAAAGAAAAATCACCCAACAAAAACTGGAGCGTCTAGTAAACCCTAGAGTCACGGGACATGCGGGGTGTAATGAAAGTCAACCCAGAGCACGTTGACGAGAGCAATGGGATAAAAACATAGACATGTTAAACGTAAGAGCCCATGCAAGGATGATATACCAAAGATGACAGAAACCCCACAAAAACATCAGCGACAGAAATAAACGATTTGCTTCCCACTTTATTCACCTGGTTGGTACTAGTCCCCCTAGAAGGGGGAGGGACTCCAGAAAATGCCGCCAACTGTGAGCCAAAGAAAACAAAAAAACCCAGAACCAGTGAGACACCGAAGCCACAAGAAAGCAGGTGAAATGTGACAGACAAGAAGTTCCCTACCCGACTAAAAATAAAGGAAACCCATGAAGCAAAAAGCCCTAAGCCAGTATAGAAAGATGAGGTTCAGGGAAGAGCCCACCATAGGAGCGGCCACAAAACATGCAGAGCATGCCCACCGTGATCCAACAATTAGTTCAAAGAAGGAAAAAAATGCCAATTACATGGTTATATAGGGTAATGATACACTTTTAGGTTTGATATGTTTTAAACCAAAAAATATTAATATATTATAAAGTAAATTTTTTTTTTAACTATTATGTTAATGACATTTTTTTGGGTGTGTGTTTGTGAGTTTTGGTATTCCATTATTATGAATATAAACTTCTTGTAAATGCAGTTTAAGTAATATTAATATATTATAAAGTAAATTTTTTTTTTTTACTATTACGTTAATGACATTTTTGTGTGTGTGTGTGTTTGTGAGTTTTGGTATTCCATATTATGAATATGAAATGTTTGTTGTAAATGTAGTTTAAGTTGTTTTTCATTTTATTGGTGTTTTCCATTTCATTTTAAAAAATATGAATGTTTATATTTTTGTGTAAGATAGATTGAGACTTATGTATTACTGAGAGAAAAAAATCAAAAAAATAAAATAGTACTAAAAGTCAGATGGGTACCAATTTGAGCAACCATAGAAGTTCATAATTTCCCTAAAGAGATAAGGCCCGCCCAAAGTAATTGGTAAACTAGAGCTTATTTCGTTCTTCACAAATAGTATTTATGACAAAACCCAAGACTCTACAAAAAAGACTACTTTACTAAAGAAACATAGCTATTATTGTTGCACTAAAGGAAAAAGTAGAAAATTTGATTGAGTTAACTATGGCTATCATGGACTAAGGCTAGGGAAAGGGGGGAGGGATTCCACCTTGCTTTTGTGTGTTCATCTAGAGGGTAATGTTGTTGCATCTGCAATGATGTCCAATTTGTTGTGAATAGGATTGACTTCTTAGATAAACTTGGTGACCAATAAAATGCCTGACTGAGCTTGATTACTATCCAAGAGCGCCTTTCCCATAAGAAACTTCACAATCTAGTAACGGTCCATGTTCTTGACAACCTATGCTAAGAGGATATCAATATGGGATGTCTCTGTCACCTGATCATCTATAGAGTGCCTACTTGGGTCTCAAGATCCATTAGAAGAACCACCTCTACTTGATCAATTTCTTAACAAATGTGCTAGGGGATTTCCTTACAAAACCTACCAGGGATTTCCTTACAAAATATGACCTCCATCGACCATCATATTACACCTTCAACTACAGGAATTCGAGCCCTTTGTGGTGGCATGAATATTCCACAACCAAGAATATTAGTACCGAGCTAGAGTTGAAGCTCGTACCCTTGTGGAGCTGTGAACAAATACTAGAGGAT
This sequence comes from Pseudotsuga menziesii, assembly GCA_001517045.1. Lineage (NCBI taxonomy): Eukaryota > Viridiplantae > Streptophyta > Pinopsida > Pinales > Pinaceae > Pseudotsuga > Pseudotsuga menziesii. The sequence goes on from LPNX010947877.1 coordinate 191,788, forward strand.
ACTGCTAATACCAGGGTGCACATAATGCCATCAACATTCCTTGCCCAACCCATAAAATCCTAGTTTTTCCATGTAGTGGGAGGTAATGTCCACATGCTATATCAAAGGTCTGGTGTGCAACCAAGATCAAGGTTGCATGTGCCTCTTCATTGTTTCCATAACCATCATGGTTTGAAATTGCAATAGAAGGATATACTTGAGCTTCTTTGAGAGGGTTCCCAAGTTAATACATGGGTTATGCCTCTACCGCGTGCCCCCCCTCCTCACCGTTGATGCTTGCTACTGGCATGTTTTGTGCATGAGGGGAAACAGGGATACCTTCCCTTCTTCCCCCATTTGGGGGAAGAATATGAATTTGTTGTTGTAGTTTAAGTTGTTTCTCTTTAATTTATTATTATGTTAATGACATTTTAAGGTGTTTGTAAGTTTTGATGTCTTGTTCTACTAAATATGAAGTCTTTGTAATGAAATGGTATGATATTATTATTTTTAGTTAGTATGAGTGTAGTCATAAGTATTTATTGTGAAATTGCATGCATGTTAAAAAACACATATTTCCCACACTAGTCACTTATAACCAAATTACTTTTAGTTTTTAATTTTTGTTATAGGGTCAATAAAAAGCATATAATGTGTCTCACTTTTTCCCTTTTTTTGATGATGAAATTTTATAAAAGATAACGAACTAAATAAATCTACAAATCCATTAAGAATTAGATAATGGCGTAATCAAACAAAAGTTCTCATTGTGAATGAGATTTTATATAATATTTTTTTCAAATTAAAACAAAATATTTTTATCTTCTTTATTTCATTTTCTTTAAAGGTCATTTATTATTATTTCAACATCTCATAAGTACTCACAAAATCATGACCCCCATATCTATCTTCATTTATTTTTTTAATTCCAATTTTTTTGAATAAGTTTTTTAGAGACACATTTAAGATTATCATACAATTTTTGTAAATTTTATTTAATGACATATTTTAATTATTATCAAATTAGTAATATAAATGATAACTTTTATGTGTACATAAATTGCAACCCAAAAAACTAGCATTTTAAAACTTCAAAATCAATATATTTTATATGAATACAAAAAGTGATTGTTAAAATTATTTTTATTTTTTTTAAATACATTTTTTAATTTTTTTAAAATACATTTTTAATTTTTATAATAAATATTTGAATAAATTTATAATAACATAATACATTTATCTTTCCGCACAGTGAGACACATTACCATGCTTTTATGTGTACACCTTATAAGTACCAAATAATAGTTCCTTTGGTATCTTGTTGTTGTTTTTGAAACAGAAGATTTTTTATCAACACCGTAAAACCTAAACAAGTTTTGGCACCCAAAACACTTTGCATTTCAAATTCTAGAGTATGTGCCCCATGCCCATCACTACATGCACACTTAGCATCGTGAACACACTTGATATTCCATGTACCAAGTACTACATTTACACTCACACTAAGAATGTCATTCATTGCCAAGGTTATTATGAATGTGTTTCCAAACACTAAACAATGCATTGAAAATGTAAATAATCATAAACATTTGCAAAATCTAAGCACTTCCGACAACAACAAAAAACGATCTTTTAACTAAAATGTTTTCCTATATATACTATATGATGTAGGAAAAATTAATAGATAATCAATTGTTTTTGTATGTAACACTCTTTCACATAACAGTGCAATTTTTTATTAACATTTTGATACAAATATTGTTACATTCTATTTTACTTTATGTGCAACAAGTGTTTATTATTTGCTTCATTTTTGTTCCTGTATTAGTATCTCTAACCTAATCAGTCATGTTTTTTAAAGTTCTTTGTAGCATGGAATTAGATCACTAATAGAATATCATTGTTCAAGATTATTTTCCAAATTTGCTTCATTTTTGTTCTTGTATTAGTATCTATAACCTAATCAGTCATGCTTTTTAAAGTTCTTTGTAACATGGAATTAGATCACTAATAGAATATCATTGTTCAAGATTATTTTCTAAAAACATTAGCAAGGTCTTACCACATAAGTTAAGTTGGATAAGTCAAGCTTTAGAATCTTTAATTGTGTTTTTTTAGAAATATGAAACAATAAAACTCTTTTTTTAGATTGAAAAAATCATGAGCACTAGATGGGACACATAGAATATTAAAGTACATACCATATTACAATCAAAGTTGTTGGGGCATAAAGAATACGAGTATACATCATATGTTATTCAATCCTTTCAATGAGAGAGTTGTTGTCCTTTGTACTTGTAAAATTTTGGTTAAAAATTGAGAGTATTTGTACTTAGTGCTTCTATTTTTTTTCATTCAAAGCCACCTCTTAAGTCAAGCTTTACAAAGTTTACTTGTGTCTTTTGTGAGAAATATGAAACAATAAAACATTTTTTTAGATTGAAAAAATTGCGAGAATCGGATTAGACATAAAATATGAGAGTAAGCCATATATTAATCAACGAAACAAAGAATGCGAGAACACATCTTATATTATCTAATACTTTCAATTAGAGAGTTGTTATCGTTTGTACTTGTTAGATTTTGGTTCAAAGCCAACTCTTAAGCATGTGAGACTATATTAGGTTAGTCTATTTTAGTGTTACTTAAGAATGAGATGCAACAATTTATTTTGGAGATCTCAATTAAAATAATGTAAATGATTTATTTTTAAAGGGTTATTTTTTACCGAGTAAAGATTGGTAAAAATGGTGTAGTTCATTTAGGTTTGAATAAATATTGAACTCATTCTCTTTGTTTAGTGTCACTATGAGTAGAAAATGTTTATTATAATATGATTCAAGAATGCAACTTGGAAGACAACTTAAATAATCTATTAAATTTATAAGTTATTAAAACATTAAAACACAAACAAAATGATGATAAATAAAAAATAAAAAAAATAATGATAAAACAAAATAAAAGTAAAGAATGAATAAGAATATATTTTTTCACTATTTATATTATAATATGAATATAAATAACAATTTACATATATATTAAATTCATTAACCATTTGATTCATTAAGTGATTATCATTAAATCATGAGCCAGAAAGGAAGGTTATGAATTGATAAGATGCACACAAAGAAAATTAAATCTTAATATAGTTTGTATCCATTTATAAATGTTATATTCCATATTATCCATTCGGTATATAGGAGTAATTTTCAATTCTAAAACAATTGTATCACTTTATAAATGTTATGTTTCATATTATCCACCCTACTTAACATAGGAATATTTTTCAATTATAAAGTTGTTTGTTCTGTTGTTAAAAATGATTTAGTGCTGTCGTTGTTATTAGAGTGTTTATAAATGTTATGTTTCATGTTATGCACACTACTTGGCATAGGAATATTTGTCAATTAAAACATTGTTTGTTCTATTGTTAAAAATGATATAGTGTTGTTTGTTTTATTGTTAAAAATGATATAGTGTTGTCGTTGTTATTAGAGTGATTGTTTGTCTTCTTACCATGTTCTTCTCTATCGTAATTATCCCAAGGAATGGTCAACATTCACATGTTGTATGCTAAATTATGTGTGCACTTTGAGCTAAGGCATACATGTGGACTTAAAGTACATGTGGAGTTAAAGTATGCATATGGATTTGAAATGTGCATATATAACATGAACGTTGACATGTATAGTGTTATTTATACCAAATGTTATAAAGGTTTTAGTGTGTTTCCCTATACCCTATGGAGCATTGCTCATGCCGCTTATCAATAACAATGGGTAATCACCACTGTTTAATTCTGTATGAAAATTAAAAGAACAAAATAATTTAAGTAAATGATACTTATGTAAAAAATAACACTTTATAACACGTGGAATACTTATTATACTCATGCCACTTATCAATAACAATGGGTAATCACCAAGTACACCCTGCTTAATTTTGTAAGAAAATTAAAGAACAAAAATAATTAAAACATAATTAATATTGATTAATGTGTTCATATACACTTAAGATTGATTGAAACAGAGTTAATTATGAATATAAAAAATATATGTGAAGAGTACTCAACTTACAAGCAAAAGTCAATAATCATGATTCAATAACCATGTAAAGAAATCACTTTATCTTAAGATTGGGCCATAGTTAATTTTATATGGAAAAGGGTTCATCTCATTAGTCATGATTCACTAACCTTGGGAGACAAACCACTTTGTCTTACTTTATTACATAGACCCATCAATTGAATATGTTTGCCATTATATGAACGGTGATTTCTCACCATCCACCAAAGCACTTCGAAGATAGAAAAATCCAGTTTTTAATTGCCATTTTGATATTCAACAACTTACTCTATCTCATAAAGTGAAATTCACTTCATTATATGATGTTGTTAATTGTGTTATATTAATCTGTAATAGAAGGTATTGTAATATATATATATATATATAATTAATTGATTGTATACTTTAAAAATGTTAACATTAATGATTTCCGATATTTTTATTCTTAAATATAAAGTAATTTTGTTCAATAATAAGATTTAAGCTTTTTTTGGTTTTTTAGTTGTCATGATTAATTAGTGTTTACCAATTTTAAGTCATTAACCAAATAAATTTAATGGAATACATTGATAGATCTTTTTGATTTGGTTCATTAGTGTCTAAATGAAATTTCAGTCATACTTGCTAGGGTTCAAATCTATTTTATAAATATATGATTAACTAGAGACTTCGGTTAGGAACAATGCTTATTGTGGTTGGCTTCATTAGAGCTTGTTTCCGGAGGGGTTTCCCCTAAAAATGACATTGGGAAAATAACTTCCAAAGATCCAACTTGTAAATGAGGGAATTGTAGCCCACTCATTTCACCAACATGTATCTTCTATAGAAACAAATATAATTCTGTATTCTTAATCAATGCTAAGACTTTATATACATTTTTGGGTCTTTGAGCTTGGTTTGATGCTTGTGTAACACCCTGGTTTTGATCCCAAGGGGGAGGGGAATGTGTGGCCCGGTTTCGACCCTATGGTATTGAATTGCATATGATGTAAATATTTTTATGTGATCATGGTGTGGAGCTCAAGGCAAAGGCTCCACCATCGATTTAGTGTTTTATGTATTGGTGATTAAAATTGATGCTTATGGTTTATGTGCTAGCCATGCACAATATATATTTGGAGACATCATGTAAAAATGCAAATTAATAAAAATACCACAACTAACTATGTGCCACAACGTTAAAGAGACGGGGGCATGATTTAACAAGGAATAGGGAGGGGGAGATAATCAAACCCTTGAGCCAATGGGGTAAAGCCAATGGCAAAGGGAAAACCCATGAAGTTGTCAACTACCCATTTTGTCCTTTGTACCCAGTCATCTAGAAGTTGGTTCAGGAAGTTATTTCCTTGGGATGGGAAAGGTATCGAGGTCAAATTCGAATTGGAAAGACCACCCATTTTGGAAAATCGTGTTTTTGACTTGTGGGGCAATTAAATGCTTGGAAATGCATTCCCAAGCCATTATTCACCCACATATTTCATACCTCACCCATTCTCATTCACGTTGGGGCTCTCTCACACAGCTGAAGCTTGTTGAGCTCTCTCACTCATGATTTACTGTCATTTCTTCATTTCTCAATGCCTAGAATTTGTTTTATGTGGTGTTGGGCAAATGAGAAGAAGGGAACCACGATTTTGGGTTTTGAAGAGGTCGTTTTTTCCCATGTGAATCCAACAGACGATTTCTGAATTCAATTCCATGAGTCGGGGGTTTGTAGAGATCGTTTTTTTCCCTGAGGGCAAGATGGGTGTTCTCCTTCACGTTTTCTGTCATTGTTCCATTTTTCTCCATGGTTAGGAATCCATTTTGTGTTGCTGAGTGCATGTGCAACAAAGATTTATGTTTTGGGTGTTTGTTGAGGTCAGAATGCTCCCAAAATTCCCATAGACATTTTTTTTTATTTTGGGACTCACGATTTGGGTGTGAAAGATGGTTGTTTTTGCTCCTGAATTTCCCTGAACGTTTTGTGAAATCGATTTTGATTCCCAGCGTTGTTTTTTCTCTTGTTCCATTTTTCGTTTTGGCTTCCCAGGAGCATTTTGTTCATACTCAGTAGTTGTGTTTGGCTGTGAAGTGCATCCTTGTGTTGGCTTGTTGCCTTAGAAATCCGAGAAAACACATCTGTTAGATGGTTGGCTGCATTTTGATTAGAAGGTTAGCTTGGTTGGGTAAGTCCAAGGAACCCATTTGTTAATTGGTTGACTGTGTGGTTGATGTAAAGTTTGGCTTAGCTGAGTAAGTCCAAGGAAGCCCTATGTGCTATTGGCTCATTGCCTTAGTATCCCGTGAAACACAACTGTTTATTGGTTGGGCTGTATAGTATGTGAAACCCAACTGTGTGTTGGCTTGACTGTGGGTGTATGGTCTTGTTGTGTGTAAGCTGATTGTTCCCTAGTTCCTTGTGAAAATCATGCCCAGCTTGGGGGTGGCAGTGATGCTGAGAGATTGATGAGCACACTGTCCTATGGTTGGGTGGAACGTTACAGCGACATAGCTAGTTGCAAGTAAGCTTCTTCTAAAGATAAGTACTTCTTGTATTTAACTCTGCAACTGTATTTGTTTTGTAAATTATCATGAACATGTCGAATGCTTGAATGTGAATGAGTGTAATTGCTTCTGTTGTTTAATGAATTATACATCTGCATGTGTATGTATTTACTTCAATGCATTTTGTTTTATATGTTATGGGGTTATACTTCTCATTTGATAAGCAACAACAGTGTAGGTCGAGTCCTCTCCATCATCGGGTTGAGGGGTGGGGACGTGACAGTGTGGTATCAGAGCAATGGTTGCAACATTGAGCCTCAATGGGCCAAGATGAACAATTGAAAGAGGAAAATCACCCTCTGTGGCTAGCAGAAAAAGAAGCAGGCTGAAGAATTTCCAAAATATTTCGAAGTGTTGGAATTTTTACTATGTTGGCTGAGTTAGCCAAGTTGAGTCGACACATGGAAGCTGAGTTAGCTGAGTCTATACAAAAAAGCTTGCAGCAACCATGTTAGTGTGAAAGACTAAGTTGAGTCGACAAAGAAGGAAGAAAAATAAAAATTTTCCAAAAAAATTCTAAGTGTTTAGAAAATGTGCATGTCATCTCAGTTGGTTGAGTTCTACCAATACGTGTCGGCTGAACTGCATGAGTGGCACCAATGGCGTCCGCATGAAAGGCTAAATGGAGTCGATGAGAAGAGGAAGAAGAGAAATTTTTCAGAATTTTTTTTCTAAGTGTCGAAAAATCAGCAGAATCCGGTGAGTTTTTTCGATACATCGGCTGTGTTGGCTGAGTTTCAGCGATGAAATTACAACAATATGTCAACTGTGTTGGCTGAGTTTCATTGACACACATCGGGTGAAAAGTGCGAGTTCGCCGATGACAGAGAAAAGATCGAAAAATGTTCAAAATTTTCCGAAGTATGGACATGTCAACCAAACTTGGGGAGTTTAGCTGATACATCTCGGGTGGAAGGGATGAGTTTTGTCAATGCATGCTGGGTGGAAACGTTAAGTTTCGTCGATACATGTCGGGTGGAAAAGTGGAGTCTCATCGATACGTGTCGAGTGGAAAAGTGGAGTTTCGCTGATGCCAGGAAAGAAAGAAAATTTTTCAAATTTTTTTTAAGTGTTGAAAATCCCATATCGACAAGAAAATATGAGTTTTCTTGATACCTGTCAGGTGAACTCGGTGAGATTTGCCGACACGCCGGAAAAATTTTGTGAGTTTTTCCAATCGGAAGGAAATTATGAGTTTTGCCTACATGTCGGAAGGAAAAGGTGAGTTGAGTCGACATGTCGGAAAACTTTGGTGAGTTTGTCGATCGAAGGAAAATGAAAAATTTGCTGAAACATAGAATTTTAATAGGTTTTCAGTGGGATTTAAAGGTGCTAGAAAGTTGAAAAATGGCAGTGATTTTGTGTGCCAGATTGCACAAAAATAGGAATCCACAAGGGGGAAATCAGCCTTGACCCACATCGTCCCCTTGAGATAGTTGTTGTTGTGGAAGAAATGTATATGTTTTGACAAGCTGTCAACATATGATTTTTCCAAATGCAGGAAAGTGAATTATAAATCCGTGAGAATGTTATGCAGCTAACAATGGTGTTCTTGAACACATTTTGCAGAGTTGCATAGAGGAAAATAAAAGGATGATCAAGGCTCTAAAAGAGCAAAACCAGTTGACTACACTCATGCTACAGAGTTTAGCAGACCTCCAAAGGTAGATAAACTCTAGGCATCAACTAACAGAGATAGAAGGGAGTAGGAGAAATTCCCACAAGAAGGATGTGAAGCTTGACCCAAGTAAGAGAGGTTTCAAACCTTCTCACCTCCCAAATTAACAAAGGTAGACATCACAAGTTGTGATTAAGCCAGCCAAAGTGATGAGGGAAAGGTTAAGGAACCCACTCAAGTGTTGGGGATGCATAGGATACCATCTTATTAAGTACTGTCCACATCGGAGTAGAAATGAAAGTCAAGTCCCTAGCACCCAAGAAGTTGAAACTATGGGTCAGGAAGCAAGCACCATTCCTAAAATTTGTGAAGTGATAGAAGACCACCTGGAAGATCATCAATCAACTGTGGTGGAAGTTGAGGTGAGATTGTTGAGCAGACTGTTTTTGTTTTTATTGACCCTAGATCCACCACAGCTATATCATCCCTAGACTTGTTGAGATGTGCACTTTGAAGAATTCAAAGCATAGAAGATCATGGTTAGTGCAACTAGCCACTAGAACCAAGAAGACGGTCGATGAAGTGGTAAGGAAATGTCCATTGGTCATGGATGGGTTAATCGCCTGTGCATATCTGAATGTTCTGCCACTTGGATCCTATGATTTCCTCATTGGAATGGATTGGTTGGAAGCACATACAACAAATATTCATTGCTACAACAAGAATTTTGAGTGCTTAGATGAAGAAGTCAACTTAAGGTGGTGAAAGACATTTCAAAAGTGATCTCTGGAAGGAATTATTCAGCAATGCAGCTAAAGAAGTTATATGGTAAATGTTGTAGCATGTACGCAGCTCATGTTTTGGAGGAAGCAGAGAATGATACTCCTAGGTTGGAGGGCTGTCATGTGTTGTAGGAATTCATGAATGTTTTTCTTGACGAAATTCCAGGTTTTCCTCCAAAGAGGGACATTGATTTCACAATTTAACTTGTGCTAGGAGCAGCACTAATTTCCAAGACACCCTACATGGTGACTACACAATAAATGATAAAGTTGAAGATGCAGTTGCAAGATTTGTGGGAAAGGAAGTATATCAGGCCAAGTGTGTCCCCGTGGGGAGCAACTGTCTGGTTTGAGGAAGATAAAGATGATACACACAAGTTGTGTATTGATCTCAAACATATGAGCAAATTCACTGTGAAGAACAAGTATCCTTTGCCTAGGATTGATGACCTCTTTGATCAAATGAGAGGAGCAAAGGTATTTTCCAAGATTGACTTAAGGTCTGGTTACCATCATGTAAGAATCAACGATGAAGATAATCAAAAGACAACCTTCAAAGAAAGGTAAGGATCTTATGAGTTTTTGGTGGTACCATTTGGTTTCAGAAATGCACCATCTACATTCATGTGCCTCATGAATAATGTTTTTAGTAATTTTCTAGACAGGTTAGTTCTTGTCCTCCTTGATCGCATTCTTACTTATTCTAAGAATGAGGAAGAACATGTGGAACATTTGAGGCTGACTTTGAAATTGCTCAGGAAGCATAAGTTGTATGCAAGGTTAATCAACGATGACTTCTATGAAGATAGAATTCATTATTTGGGTCACATTATCTCAGATAAAGGAATATATGTAGACCTTGGAAATATTGAGGCCATGATGAGTTGGCTTGCTCCAAGAAAGCTAACATATGTAAGATCTTTTGTGGGACTTGCAGGATATTGCAAGAGGTTCACTAAAGGATATTCTATAGGTAAAGTTCAGTCTATGTATAGGCTGAGGAATCCTGCATGTGAACTTGTAGTTCCATGAGGAAATAACCCTTTTGTGTATGGGAATACATATGAGGACTTCTTGAAGACTTGGGTAGAATGACTTGAGCAGAGCAGTATGGTTGTGCCCAATGAAGCCCATTGCAGGAAGCTGCCATGTTGCATGAGAAGGATCTCATGACTGAGAACATATTTTGAAACGTCAAATTGCAAGTTTTTTCTGTTGATTATGGGAGACTGTGATCTCTAGTGATGGTTTTGAATCATGCTAACAATGGATATGCTTGTCTTGCATTACTTGATGTATGAAGTTTCGTGTTGCTAACTGTGATTTTTTGGCTCATTTAAAATGGTGTCAAGATGACGTGTTGTATGTGGATGACCAAGTTTTGGGACAACATCAGTAAGTAGAGGATAAGTGCTCCCACTTGCAAAATCCAAACAATATGAGGATGGCCTCATGGTTGCAAAAATATGATTTTTTGCAGGAAGTAGAATTGTGAACTCAGATTTTTATTTGACTATCAATATTATTGATCATTTGATATTTGGAAAATCATGTATGCATGAAATAGATTTGGAAATACATGATTACAAATTTATGATGACATCTCATGTGAACTGCACACTTGTATGTAACGCAGGTGAGATGATGAAAGTACGCCCTTGGAGTACATAGCTTCTTGGAAGGATGTGCTTGGGATACATAACTCCTCGGAAGGATGTATTGGGTGTACATGGCTCCTTAGAAGCATGTACTTGGATACATAGCTTCTCGGAGGGATGTGTTTGGAATAGGTTTGGAAAGATATGATTGAATTTTTTTATAATGACATCTCATATGAATTGCATGCTTGTATGTAACGTAGGTGAGATGATGAAAATATGTACTGGGTGTACATGGCTTGTCGAAACCCCAAATTTTCACAAAAATTTAAAATTTTGAGATAACATAAAATGCTAAAACTGCGGCTTACTAACAGCTAAAGGTTAGCAGTAAAAGAAACAGTCAAATGATTTGTATTACATAATCTCAATTCTGTTAACTAAGCAGTTTTTTTTTTGTAACATGAATAAGGTTTACTTGCGTATTGTTTTATTACAGTTTACTGATGAGTCCTCTTTATGACAATTAGGTGGAATCTAACTTTGAATCCTGGGCTTACTTATCATTTATGCTAACGTAGAAAGATTAATAGTTCTTACAGGTGTTTAGGTATGATCGAACGAGTAACATTTTAATTTCATAAAGTATCCATAAGTGTTTCTATTTGCAATTAATAAGCTTAGTAAATAAGCTTCTAAGTTCCAAGCAACTTCCATGAGGTAAAAATAGTTTGCTTTCTTTAGCTTTTCTTGTAAACAAAGTTCAAATAATTGAGTTTCTTTCTTTATCGTACGTAGCGACAGTAAAGATACTTACTGCGGCTCTAAACTTGTAATCTTAGTTGTATAGTAAATTCTACTTTAATATGCATATCTTGCAACGTTATACTGATTGTACTATTGGTTATTATACGTTATCATACTATTTACTTGAGTATCAAGTTGATCGATATTTATCTTCTGCAGGGGAACTTACAACCTGTAAACTTCTTGACATTATAAGTTTGATTAGTTTAAAAACAATAGTTTCTTTTCACATGAAAACACTGTTTGCCTATACTTCTTAAATTTACGTCAATCCATGTGGTTCTATTGATTATAGACTCGAGTAGGATCATTCCATTGCCATTCTTATTATTTCTATAATACCTTTCTTGTATTAAGTTACTGTCTACAAACAGTTTCTAAGGTTGATGTTTTTTATAAAGGTCAAAATTCTATCCTATGCTAAGCACCAGTTATTTTGTATAAGCATACAACCATTCTACCAAAACATATAGACATTGTAAATTACCAGCAAATGCCAAGTTAAGAAACAACCATAGTTTATTAAAGTCTAAACCAATTTGAACTATGTAAAAGAATTCATAAATGTCTTCTATTACTATACTAGCCAACTTTTTAGTTTACTACCATTGATTCGTTGGTTTTTGTAAGGCTTATGAACATACATAAACTATTTTATTTATAGACATGCAAGTCTAAAACAAGGTTGAACTTGTGGAGAGTTCATGATTCTACTCTTTACTATGCTATGCAACTTTATAATTGTCACAGCTTGAATTGTTGGTTTAAAAGAGTATAACCATGCATAGACCACAATGTATATAAAACTACAGTTGTTCGATGTTTTTTTTTAACAATTCAACTTGGACTCTTCCATATAACAAATGATTACTATACTTACTAGGGTCAACGCTAATGAAATATGGTTTACCAAACATCCATATCGTGTTATCAATATTACGATATAATGGACATATGATTAGCGATGAGATAATTTCTATGCACGATTGTTTTTGGGATAAACCAAAGTTTAAGTGGTGACAACTTTTGCTAGGTCAACGTTAATTTAACGTTGTTATCCCGATGTTGAACTAACATACCATATGATAAGCACTATATTCAAATTACGACGTGCTAACAAGGTATATAATATAGTTTATGCATCGTATGATAAAAATCATTGTTTAAATGATTGGAAATGTTTTCAGTGCAGGTGACTATAGAACTCGACCCATGCATACTTTGATTTTCCCTGAGACATGTGGTCATCTCGTAGCCATATATTGGATAATATAAAAATACTACAACCCTAACACCCTGTCATTCCTCCTCCACAGCTTAAGGTGGCCTTCGGCTGTTCTACATGCTTTTCATGGCGGCCGTGGGTTCTTTCTTGCTCTAGTTTGCTTCAAGATTTGAGTGGTTGTTGCTGTAGTTGTCAGTGCTTAGTCTTAATGCCATTTCTTTGTAACAGTGGGTTTCATCTTGCAAGAGTTATTGGTTTCGCTGCACTTGGCTTCCAGCCTGTCTATACTCCATTTTGCTCTTTCCTTAGTCTATCACTGCTGTGCAAAGCTGAGAGTTTATTTGCTATTTGAGAGTGCTTTGCCTTCATCGTAGGGTTTGGAAAAACTATAAGCACTCGTTGCTATAGGTGACAGTCTCTCCACAAGACTGCTCGACATTCATGTAATAGGTAATTTATTAGTATTTTTTTTATCATACAACAACTATTTTCTATTACAAAAGGGTAAACGATATTTTAAGTACTTCGTGTACTGACACCTCGTAATGAAAACTCCTTGCAGGGGCTTGAGGCTACATGCACCAACTGTGGAGAAAATTACACCGACTGTCTTCGAAGGCCGTGGCTTTATACGAGTAAGCCTTGTGGTCAAATGTTGGGTTCTTGCCCTACTTGTATCAGGGTTATCGCTTGGAGTAACCCTGAGCAGGGAAGATTTTCTAGGCTCGCGATTTGTTATGCAGTCTCTTTTACAGGTCATTATTGTTTTTAGCAAGTCTTCAAACCCTCTCTAGTCGATGGGTAGAATCGGCCGTGAGCTGAGTGTTGTATTTGGTTTTAAATGTTTAGCCTTATGGCTGATTAATATAAAACAATAGTTTTGTTAAGATAGTTCTGTCTTCGAGCTTGAACTCAGTTTATAGTATTACTAATTTATACTCTTCGTACTCAGGTTTTTTACCCTTTTCTACTGTGAATGAAGTTATTTACAATTTAATGTACTCTATAAAAGATTACTGTTAATGTTTTTAAGACTGTCACACAATCATGGTTAATTTATAAATTTTATTCATTTGGTCGAAAATACGAGCTAGGTTTTTCCTGTAGGAAACCATTTGTTTAAACAAATTGTTCAATTTATTTTTAATAAGTTGTGTTACTTTGTTAATTTGATTTTTAACTAGTGTTACAGATGTGTTGAAAAAAATTCCAGTTATAATATTACAGTTGTCTTTTTATTTGTCCTTAATGGACTGTAACAATTTATATTAGTTTAGTTGTTTATAAAATAAATAATCCAAGTAATCAGATTATAGCTTAATGCTTGTCATTTGTAAACATGATATTTGTTTAGGGTTTCGACCCTGTAATTTATTTTTACAGGTATATCCTGTTTGTAATTTTTAAAATAGTTCTTTTTATAAATAATCATTTATTTAAATGTTAGTTATTATCATATTTTATTTGTTTTATGTAATAGATTACAGATAAAGTTTATTTTGAGTTCTTTAAAAATATGTACATAAACTCTGTAACTTTAATTTTGTTCTTTATAATTTAATTATTTTAATAACACCCTACCTGGGTTCGAGTATTTGTTAGACTTTGTTTAGTTGTTAATACTTGTAAATAAACTAAGTGTTTGTAGTTTTAATTCCTTATTTAGCTGAATGTAATAAAGTAGTTTGACTGGGTTATTTCTACTACATATGCTACAGGTTAATAAATACACACAAGGATAAAATATATATATATATATATATATATAGCATAACACAGTTTAACCTCTTGCATATTTTGATTTCAATAAAAGAATAATGTACTGTGTATAAGCATAACATCTTATCTACTAGGGTAATTTATTAATATGATAATCCTTCTACCTGTAATGAGTTATTGCTATTTCTTTTCCAGCATACTTACATAAACAAGTTGGTTAAACAATAAACATAGATAAACAGGTTATTGTTCTTTTCTAATAATAATCTACATACATAAATAAATTACTAGCTACTATAAAATGCATAACATATCTAATCATATCAGTCTCTTATCACTTCTTTCATCTACTTTAAATACTCTTTCTGTGCTGGAGTATGGTCTAGTCCTTCCGGATGTGGAAAAACACAAATAATAATTATTTTCTATCTATTTTAGATTCATTCTTTCAATAAAATAAAAGATTACTAACTCTAACAGTTCACAACTAAACATTTAACATTCATTAATCAGTCAGATTCACATTTTACTATCTAACATAGTAACACAATAGAATGTAGAACCTGATTAAGATGGACAACAACAGCGTTAGGAGGTCGTTCCTCCCTACCAACTCTTGGAGAGCGCTTAAACAACGCTTCCTCAGGACCCTCGAGCTTGTTCCTGGTCTCCTTGGCTGAGAACTGGTGGAGCAAGCCAAACAATAGACTAGTCCAATGACTCAATAATCACTCTGCACTCAGCAGTAAGATCCTTCAGCTGAAAAGCTGCACTAGATCACTTAGCAGTTAACCCCTCAAACTCTTTCCACAAATTCCCTTGCCATTGAATTTCTCTGAAGTACATTCACCTGAATGACCATTTCCCTAGAATGAGCAGCCTCAGCTCTCTTCAATGGGCATTTTTATAAATATTGCCTGGGTCAGTTGTCATTAATTGAGCCACCTGCTCTGATCCCACTTTCTTGGGGGATCATAACACATTTTATAACACATTGGTCTCCCCTTACTAATGTTTGTGGTGTTGAAACTCATCAAACCTAAAGACATCTCATTAATTCATAAAATTATGGAATTGACCTTTTAAAGGTTATTATATGAATATTCCTATAAACATTTTCTCTTAATAGTTTTTTTTTAAATAAAAAGAAACCAACTGCTTTGCAACATCTACAACAACTCTTCCCAATGTCATTTTTAGGGGAAAACCCTCCTAAAACAAGGTCTAATGAAGCCAACCACAATAAGCATTGTTCCTAACTGAAGTCTCTAGTTAATCGTATATTTATAAAATAGATTTGAACCCTAGGAAATATGACTGAAACTTCTTTTAGACACTAATGAACCAAATCAAAAAGATCTATCATGTATTCCATTAAATTTATTTGGTTAATGACTTAAAATTGGTAAACACTAATTAATCATGACAACTAAAAAACGAAAAAAAGCTTAAATCTTATTATTGTACAAAATTACGTTATATTTAAGAATAAAAATATCGGAAATCAAATTTAATGTTTAAAGTATACAATTAATTATATATATATATATATATATATATATATTACAATACCTTCTATTACATATTAGTATAACACAATTAACAACATCATATAATGAAGTGAATTTCACTTTATGAGATAGAGTAAGTTGTTGAATATCAAAATGACAATTAAAAACTAGATTTTTCTATCTTCGAAGTGCTTTGGTGGGTGATGAGAAATCACCGTTCATATAATGACAAAGATATTCAATTGATGGGTCTATGTAATAAAGTAAGACAAGGTGCTTTGTCTCCCAAGGTTAGTGAATCATGTCTAATGAGATGAACCCTTTTCCATATAAAATTAACTATGGCCCAATCTTAAGATAAAGTGATTTCTTTACATGGTTATTGAATCATGATTATTGACTTTTGCTTGTAAGTTGAGTACTCTTCACATATATTTTTTATATTCATAATTAACTCTGTTTCAATCAATCTTAATTGTATATGAACACATTAATCAAGATTAATTATGTTTTAATTATTTTTGTTCTTTAATTTTCTTACAAAATTAAGCAGGGTGTACTTGGTGATTACCCATTGTTATTGATAAGTGGCATGAGCAATGCTTAATAGGGTATAGGGAAACACACTAAAACCTTTATAACATTTAGTATAAACAAGGGAGGTTGCTAAGCAACAAGTCCCTGCCCTAAGTTATAAAGCTATTCAGCAATGACTAAATTCTTTGTTACAGATTGTGAGAAAAAGTGCTTGTAACGGAACAAACTTATTGACTTGGCTAATCGGGCACAGTGCGAAATGATTCTTTCCTGACAAATCGCTGACAACAAGAGCATTATCGTGAGCTAGTGCGAATTGATCTATATGTTTTTACCTATAAACAAATTGAAGACTAAGCTTACATTTTTTAAATTCTTATGTCCGAAGAGCTGTTATCACAGCCAATTCCATCCCAGCTGATCACATAACAAGGATCGGAAATCCAATCTTTAATGTCAAAGCTACTTTTGATGGCGTCAAGAGCGTTAACTGGAGTTTAATACTACTGGGTTAGGCATAGGCATGGAATAAAATATCATATATAATTGTAACTACAAGAAGTTTAGTAAGAAACTTACTATCTTGAGAAAAAGTTGCCTTGTCCGTGGCATATGGAAAATGATACTCAAAAGCGTGAGTATAGGTGACTTGTCATAGCCGAGAGGAAACACAAGAGTTGACGTGTCCAATACGATGTGCCCAATACAAAGTTCCAATAAGGAATGAAGCTGCCGGGGGACAAATACTAAACGGGTGTGCGTTAATGCTGTGTGCACTCTGGTATCCTTGGAGTTACTCCGTTCGAAGCTTGGAGCAGTTGGAAGCCAGCAGTGAAGCACTTTAGAGTGTTTGGATATGGGTGGGTAGGTCATGCTGTTGGCCCGGTTGTCTCCACATTGACTCCATTATCTGAAATCTGATGGCATGTGCAAGGTATTTACTTAGGAACCGTTGTTTTCTCTTAGATCTGGAGTCCCACATACTAGCATATATTAAATATCATCAAGCCTTCCTTCGGCCCGAGGTGAGTTGCCAGCACCCTGATTAAAAAGTAATTTTTATTCCAGCCTATCATATATTAAATATCATCAAGCCTTTCTTCGGCCCGAGGTGAGTTTCCAGCACCCTGATTAAAAAGTAATTTTTATTCCAGCCACATGTTGGTGTGTCACCGAAACTTTCCACGTTTAGGCCATGCAAAAACAACATGCATCGACCAAATGCATGACTGCAACATCCAGAAGCTCGGCGAGTGCAGGTTGAAGGAGTCACCTTGTCTGTCCATGGAGGCCATTGCTTGCAGCCAATTTCGATATGGAGATCAAACCAGATTCAAAGCATGCTTGATATTGAGATTGCATTAACTCCATCACCAGCTGTGGATGGGGTCCATAGAAAAGACAGAACGAGCTGTATGTTTTCCCACCGTGTTTTCTCCATTTCGAGAGAGTTGATTTTAGCAAACTCTTGTGATTGAATTATGTTTATGCTAGCAGAATCGAATTAGTTTTCGGCTGCGAAAATCAAGCTGCTATGTTGTGTAGTATTGTAGGCACAATCCATCGCTTCCATCCATGCTTCTATGGAAACCGTCGTTGTCTTTGAAACAAATAACAGCTCACGCCCTCGTCTGTCTGATACCCACCTAACATTTGGACACGGCCGCCGTAATTTCTGCACCATTCAATGCTATCTCACATTTCCATTCCTGTGAAATTCGTTGTTATTTGTTGGGTTCGTTTTCATAATGAGTGCAACACTATGAAAAAACCAAAGACTCCAAAACAATTGCTAACCAGATAGAGGCCAATTGTCGGCAGTTGTGTACGAGCTGGCCAATTTGGCCTCATGGGAGGAATGTCTTTAACGCTGGCATGGCATCCCTTTTAACTATTAGTATTGGGTATTCCCAATGTTGCAAAATACGTTTTTCTCAATTATCAATTGCCTCTGAAATGGATTAGTGGTATGCTTTTGTTGTGACTTGTATGTGTAATATTTGCAGAGGCATTTGCACTGGACATGTTAAAACAATCATATGCAATTTATGTTATGAGTATTGTCTATTATGATTTCACTGACTTGTTTTTTGCCTACAGTTATCCTCAAAAACCTGAAAGTTTTATTTTGTGCACCATATTTGAATCTGTCTACAAATGATTTTTTGCTTCCATGAGCATCCAACGTGGCCAAGCAATCTTGCTGGCCCATCATTTATTCTATTGGCGATTCTGGTGGCATGCATAGTCTCTGTTAATTTTGAAATATTATATCCTTTTTAATTGGAATTTTGTGTTATGTTGTTATGTTCTCCTGTAGTTACAACTGACTGGTTGGATAAATCTGAATTGTCAATTCAAGTTAGGAAGGTTGATTTAAGAGGGCTAAAGAGAAGGTTATGTTCAAGAAGAAGGAAGGGGTACCTGAGGGCCTTTATATGTGAAACCTCATGCATGTCATTTTCATTTCTAGGGCAGCATTTTCAGCCTGTGGATAATGGCAGTGGGTATTTCTTCTTGTTTCACCATGTGCTAATGTTTAGAGAAATGCTTGAAAGATGGTTGTATTCACCAATGTCTTTGCTTTTATGGTTGTATTCACCAATGGTAGTCATTGGCTGTGTTGCATTTATTTGCGATTCCACATCTGATATTTGGAGTTGAAGCTGTTGTATTATGCCTGTACATCGGAATGCACGATCCTGTAGTCATGCCCTTGCCATGGTGAATTAGATTATAGCGAGGGTAAGGGCAGGTAAAGAGAACGTTGCATATGAAGGTGCGTTGTATGATTATAGCAGTCATTGTCTTAATTTGATCCACTCATGAATTATATTCTGCTAGCTTGTGTGGCTTATGTGAGATAATTTTTTGCTGAGAAGAATTGGCCAGTTATGGGATTATGAGAAATATGCTGGAAAGCTAAAAATTGTGAAGTCTGCCTTTGTTTAAAAAGTGTTAAGTCTGCCAACCATGAATATTCAAAATCAGCCTTAAATTTCACTCATTCATAATAGCGCTCTCTATATAAATAGCATTCTGAAACACAAAAAGTGAAGTTGAAATGATTTTAAGTAAAATGGTGAAACTAATATTGATGCCACCTCCAGAGCAGACCCTTGAGGCTGATGTATCTCAAATAATAGAACCGCTGGAACGACATTGTCTCGCCTGGGATGGATCACTCGTTGCCAAACAAGCTTACTATGATCTTCCGCTGGTATTAATTAATGCTAGTATTAGTTCCTTTGTCAATTTTGGTAAATCAGATTAATGTTCATTTTGATTTACAGGCGCGGAAAGAGACGGCGAGAGAGAGGCTTCATTACTTGGAAGCCATGGTGATCTGTTATCCATTATATCTCACTTGTTGTTTTACTGGTTCTTATTTCTTTTCAGTGCAGGCTTATTGCTTAAATTTTTTAGGTTTATGCGAGCCCTGTATTGTGAAGCAGTTGCAATGAAGGAAGAGGAGTATCAGCAAGCATTGTGAAGCAGTCGCAATGAAGGAAGAGGAGTATCGGCAGGTGGTGTCAATTGCGAACCTAAGTGAATTCTAGACCTTCAAACCCTGTTTTTTTAGTTTTCTCAATTGGGATTAAAGAGCTCTCCACGGGTTTCGAACCCTTAACCTTAATTTTTTACATTTCGATTTGGAATAGTAATGTTGATTTCGATTTGGAACAGTAATGCGGTTTACAATTGGGTTGAACCTTAATATTGCACATTTCAATGGAATGGAGTCAACATCATTGAGAAATGGAAAACAACCAGGACTTGCACAAGCACTTCGAAGCTGTGGAATGGAATTCAGGGTGGCCCATGAACGGCGAATCGGTCTCTGACCAATTACTTTGCACCTTTAAACAAGTGGTAAGTCTATAATACTGAAATTAAAAGCTTAAAGAAAGATGCTAAGTTTCTGAATGCTGAAATTACAATCTTACATCTTACAATCTTAAAGAAATTTTGATAAAATTTCCTTACAAGAAGTTTGATAAAATTTCCTTACAAGACATAAGCTACTTTGAAATATATATGCGCTGCAGGTTGCAGGTTGACATGTCCATGTCCAATGGCTCCTCCATCTCAGAGCACATGTTTAGCATCTCCATTCTTCTCAAGAGATCGAGATCGTCCTGGTTGCAGGTTCACATGTCCAATAGCTCCATCTCTGTGAGCACATATTGAGCATCTCCATCCTTCTCAAGAGATCGACCTGTCCATCATTTCTTCAAAAAGTATCTGTAGCACAAAATATTTGTGTCATATTCCTCTCATTGAGGAAGGAAGGAAATCCAGAAAGTTGCAAATGTCCCAGCTCGAGATCAACAAGAGTTACGGTGGTTGAGATTAGCTTGACAAGTGCCATGCATGCATGAAGAAATGTAAGCGAGATGTTGTATCCACATCGCCTCGAGGAGAGATCCTAACCATAATTCTCTAATGCTCTAATTTGCATTAGAGGCATGGTTCCATAGTAGTGAGCATTGTGAGCATTGCAATGGCACTAAATGGAGGACATAGAGCAAACATGAAGGTGAGTTCGAACAAATATAGGAATGCAGGTGAGATCGAACAGATGAGCTCGAACAAATATTGGAATGCATGGAGTACACGACGAGCACATAAGGTGAACACATGGAACACATGAAGGTGAACATGTGGAAAACATCACTGCTGTGAGCACATGGCAACAATGAAACATTAACATACTTACTATGTTACTAACATTTTATGTTTATTAACTAATGCTACAGAAGATAGCATTAACTAATGCTACAGAAGATAGCATTAGCTTATGGATTATTTGTTACCACGTTCTTTGTGTTTTAACCATAAGTTGAAATATTAAAAAATGAAATTGGCCTCGATTTGAGGCCAAATAAGAGGTCGAATATGTTGATTGGTCAACAGAACGGTGTCTAAGTTATTGATTGGTGAAAAAAATGGTTTTCTAAAGAAACCTTAACTGCAGGGACTAATAAAGTGCATTGATTAGTGTGTGAAATACAAGATGCATAGAAAACTTTGGTTAACTTTTGGTTAATTATTTGGTTTTTGCGCCAGGACTAATAGAAACAGCGGCAAGCCGAATCATAGAGTCCCTGCAGCCGGGGGTAGGGACTAATAACACTATACATGTCAACTTTCATGGTATATATGCACATTTCAAATCCATATGCATACTTTAACTCCACATGTATGCCTTGGCTCAAAGTGCACACATAATTTAGCATACAACATGTGAATGTTAGACCATTCCTTAGGGTAATTACGATAGAGAAGAACATGGTAAGAAGACAAACAATCACTCTAGTAACAACGACAACACTATATCATTTTTAACAATAGAACAAACAATTTTTTAATTGAAAAATATTCCTATGCCAAGTAGTGTGCATAATATGAAACATAACATTTATAAACACTCTAATAACAATGACAACACTAAACCATTTTTAACAACAGAACAAACAATTTTATAATTGAAAAATATTCTTATGTTAAGTAGGGTGGATAATATGAAACATAACATTTATAAAGTGATAAAATTGTTTTAGAATTGGAAATTAATCCTATATACCGAATGGATAATATGAAATATAACATTTATAGATGGATACAAACTATGTTACGATTTAATCTTCTTTTTGTGCATCGTATCAATTCATAACCTTTGTTTCTGGCTCATGATTTAATGATAATCACTTAATGAATCAAATGGTTAATGAATATAATATATATGTAACACTTGGGAAAAAATGACATTCGTGAAACATAGAATTTTAACAAGTTTTCAATGGGATTTGAAGGTGGTAGAAAGTTGAAAAATGGTAGTGATTTTGTGCGCCAGATTGCACGAAAATGGGAAGCCACAAAGGGGAAATCCCTCTTGACCCGCGTCGTCCCCTTGAGATAGTCGTTGTTGTGGAAGAAACGTATATGATTTGACAAGCTGTCAACATATAATTTTTCCAAATGTAGGAAAGTAAATTATAAATTCGTGAGAATGTTATGCAACTAACAATGGTGTTCCTGAACACATTTTGCAGAGTTGCATAGAGGAAAATAAAAGGATGATCAAGGCTCTAGAAGTGCAAAACTAGTTGACTACACTCATGCTATAGAGTTTGCCAGACCTCCAAAGGTAGATAAACTCTAGGCATCAACTAACAGAGATAGAAGGGAGTAGGAGAAATTCCCACAAGAAGGATGTGAAGCTTGACCCAAGGAAGAGAGGTTTCAAACCTTCTTAGCTCCTAAATTAACAAAGGCAGACATCACAAGCTGTGATTAAGCCAGCCAGAGGGATGAGGGAAAAGTCAAGGAACCCGCTCAAGTGTTGGGGATGCAGAGGATACCATGTTATTAAGTATTGTTCACATCGGGGTAGAAATGAAAGTCAAGTCCCCAGCACCCAAGAAGTTGAAATTGTGGGTAAGGAAGCAGGCACATTTCCTAAAATTTGTGCAGTGTTAGAAGACCACCTGGAAGATCATCAATCAACTGTGGTGGAAGTTGAGGGTGAGATTGTTGAGAAGACTATTTCTGTTTTGATTGACCCTAGATCCACTCACAAGTATATCATCCCTAGACTTGTTGAGATGTGAACTTTGAAGAATTCAAAGCATAGAAGATCATGGTTAGTCGAACTAGCCACTGGAACCGAGAAGACGGTCGGTGAGGTGGTAAGGAAATGTCCATTGGTCATGGATGGGTTAATCACCTATGCATATCTGAATGTTCTTCCACTTGGGTCCTATGATTTCCTCATTGAAATGGATTGGTTGGAAGCACATAGAGAAAATCTTGATTGTTACAACAAGAATTTTGAGTGCTTAGATGAAGAAGTCAACTTAAGGTGGTGAAAGACATTTCAAAAGTGATCTCTGGAAGGAATTCTTTAGCAACGTAGATAAAGAAGTTATGTGGTAAATGTTGTAGCATGTATGTAGCTCATGTTTTGGAGGAAGCAAAGAATGATACTCCTAGGTTGGAGGGTTTTCATGTGTTGCATGATATCATGAATGTTTTTCTTGACGAAATTCTAGGGTTTCCTCCAAAGAGGGACATTGATTTCACAATTTAACTTGTGCTAGGAGAAACACTAATTTCCAAGACACCCTACATGGTGACTACACCATAAATGATAAAGTTGAAGATGCAATTGCAAGATTTGTGGGAAAGGAAGTATATCAGGCCAAGTGTGTCCCCGTGGGGAGCAACTGTTTGGTTTGAGGAAGAGAAAGATGATACACACAAGTTGTGTGTTGATCTTAGACAGATGAGCAAATTCACTATGAAGAACAAGTATCCTTTGCCTAGGATTGATGACCTCTTTGATCAAATGAGAGGAGCAAAGGTATTTTCGAAGATTGACTTAAGGTCTGGTTACCATCATGTAAGTATCAAGGATGAAGATAATCATAAGACAAAGTTCAGAGAAAGGTATGGATCTTATGAGTTTTTGGTGGTACCATTTGGTTTCAGAAATGCACCATCTACATTCATGTGCCTCATAAATAATGTTTTTAGTAATTTTCTAGACAGGTTAGTTCTTGTCCTCCTTGATCGCATTCTTACTTATTCTAAGAACGAGGAAGAACATGTGGAACATTTGAGTTTGACTTTGAAATTGCTCAGGAAGCATAAGTTTTATGCAAGTTTGATCAACGATGACTTCTATGAAGATAGAATTCCTTTTTTGGGTCACATTATCTCAGATAAAGGAATATCTGTAGACCCTGAAAAGATTGAGGCCATGATGAGTTGGCATGCTCCAAGAAAGCTAACATATGTAAGATCTTTTGTGGGACTTGCAGGATATTGCAAGAGGTTCACTGAAGGATATTTTGCAGGTAAAGTTTAGTCTATGTATAGGCTGAGGAATCCTACATGTGAACTTGTAGTTCCATGAAAAAATGGCTCTTGTGTTTATGGCATACATATGAGGACTTCTTGAAGACTCAGGTATAATGACCTGAGCAGAGCAGTATGGTTGTTCCCAATGAAGCCCATTGCAGGAAGCTACCATGTGCCATGAGAAGGATCTCATGACTGAGAACATATTTTGAAAATTCAAATTGCAAGTTTTTTCTATTGATTATGGGAGACTATGATCTCCTGTGATGGTTTGGAATCATGCTAACAATGGATATGCTTGTCTTGCATTACTTGATGTATGAAGTTTCGTGTTGCTAACTGTGATTTTTTGGCTGATTTAAAATGGTGTCAAGATGACATGTTGTATGTGGATAACCAGGTTTAGGGACAACATGTGTAAGTAGGGGATAAGTGCTCCCACTTGCAAAAGCCAAAAAATATGAGGATGGCCTCATGGTTGCAAAAATCTGATTTTCTGCAGGAAGTAGAATTGTGAACTCAGATTTTTATTTGACTATCAATATTATTGATCGTTTGATATTTGGAAAATCATGTATGCATGAAATAGATTTGGAAATACATGATTAAATATTTATGATGACATTTCATGTGAACTACATACTTGTATGTAACGCAGGTGAGATGATGAAAGTACGCCCTTGGAGTACATAGCTTCTCGGAAGGATGTGTTTGGGATACATAACTCCTCAGAAGGATGTATTGGGTGTACATGGCTCCTTAAAAGGATGTACTTGGATACATAGCTTCTCGGAGGGATGTGTTTGGAATAGGTTTGGAAACCTATGATTGAATTTTTTATGATGACATCTCATATGAATTGCATGCTTGTATGTAACACAGGTGAGATGATGAAAATATGTACTGGGTGTACATGGTTTGTCAAAACCCCAAATTTTCACAAAAATTTAAAATTTTGAGATAACATAAAATGCTAAAAATGCGGTTTACTAACAGCTAAAGGTTAGCAGTAAAAGAAACAATCAAATGATTAGTATTACATAATCTCGATTACGTTAACTAAGCCGTTTCATTTTTGTAACATGAATAAGGTTTACTTGCGTATTGTTTTATTACAGTTTACATATGAGTCCTTTTTATGACAAGTAGGTGGAATCTAACTTTGAATCCTAGGCTTACTTATCATTTATGCTAACGCAGAAAGATTACTGGTTCTTAAAGGTTTACAGGTATGATCGAACGAGTAACATTTTAATTTCATAAAGTATCCATAAGTGTTTCTATTTGCAATTAATAAGCTTAGTAAATAAGCTGCTAAATTCCAAGCAACTTCCATGAGGTAAAAATAGTTTGCTTTCTTTAGTTTTTCTTGTAAACAAAGTTCAAATATTTGAGTTTCTTTCTTTATTGTACATATCGACAGTAAAGATACTTACTGTGGCTCTAAACTTGTAATATTAGTTGCATAGTAACTTCTACTTTAATATGCATATCTTGCAATGTTTTAGTGATTGTACTATTGGTTATTATACATTATCATACTATTTACTTGAGTATCAAGCTGATCGATATTTATCTTCTGCAGGGAAACTTACAACCTGTAAACTTCTTGACATTATAAGTTTGATTAGTTTAAAAACAATAGTGTCTTTTCACATGGAAGTATTGTTTGCCTATACTTCTTAAATTTACGTCAATCCATGTGGTTCTATTGATTATAGACTCGAGTAGGATCATTCCATTGCCATTCTTATTATTTCTATAATACCTTTCTTGTATTAAATTACTGTCTACAAACAGTTTCTAAGGTTGATGTTTTCTATAAAGGTCAACCTTCTATCCTATGCTAAGCACCAGTTATTTTGTATAAGCATACAACCATTCTACCAAAACATATAGACATGTTAAATTACCAACAAATGCCAAGTTGAGAAACAACTATAGTTTATTAAAGTCTAAACCAATTTGAACTATGTAAAAGAATTCATAAATGTGTTCTATTACTATACTAGCCAAATTTATAGTTTACTACCATTGATTCGTTGGTTTTTATAAGGCTTATGAACATACATAAACTATTTTGTTTATAGACATACAAGTCTAAAACAAAGTTGAACTTGTAAAGAGTTCATGATTCTACTCTTTACTACGCTATGCAACTTTATAATTGTCATAGCTTGAATTGTTCGTTTAAAAGAGTATAACCATGCATAGACCACAATGTATATAAAACTATAGTTGTTCGATGTTTTTTTTAACAATTCAACTTGGACTCTTTTATATAACAAATGATTACTATACTTACTAGGGTCAACGCTAATTAAATATGGTTTACCAAACATCCATATCGTGTTATCAATATTACGGTATAATGGACATATGATTAGCGATGAGATAATTTCTATGCACAATTGTTTTCAAGATAAACCAAAGTTTAAGTGGTGACACCTTTTGCTAGGTAACCGTTAATTTAACGTTGTTATCCCAATGCTGAACTAACATACCATATGATAAGCACTATATTCGAATTACGATGTGATAACAAGGTATATAATATAGTTTATGCATCGTATGATAAAAATCATTGTTTAAATGATTGGAAATGTTTGCTATGCAGGTGACTATGGAACTCAACCCACGCATACTTTGATTTATCCTGAGACATGTGGTCATCTTGTAGCCATATATTGGATAATATAAAACTCCTACAACCCTAACACCTTGTCATTCTTCCTCCACAGTTTAAGCTGGCCTTCGGCTACTCTGCAAGCTTTTCATGGCGGCCGTGAGTTCTTTCTTGCTCCAGTTTGCTACGAGCTTTGAGTGGTTGTTGTTGTAGTTGTCAGTGCTTAGTCTTAAGTCCATTTCTTTGTAATCGTGAGTTTCATCTTGCAAGAGTTATTGGTTTCGTTGCACTTGGCTTGTAGCCTGTCTATACTCCCTCTTTCTCTTTTCTTAGTCTGTCACTACCGTGCAAAGCTGAGAGTTTATTTACTGTTTGAGAGTGCTTTTCCTTCATCGTAGGGTTTGCAAAAAATATAAGCACTCGTTTCTATAGGTGACAGTCTCTCCACGAGATTGCTCGACATTCATTTAACAGGTAATTTATTAGTATTGTTTTTATCATACAGCAAGTGTTTTCTGTTACAAAATGGTAAACGATATTTTAAGTACTTTGTGTGCTGACACCTTGTAATGAAAACTCCTTGCAAGGGCTTGAGGCTACATGCACCAACCGTGGAGAAAATTACACTGACTGTCTTCGAAGGCCATGGCTTTATACGGGTAAGCCCTGTGGTCAAATGTTGGGTTCTTTCCCTACTTGTATCAGGGTTATCGCTTGGAGTAACCCTGAGCTGGGAAGCTTTTCTAGGATCGTCACTAGTTATGGAGTCTCTTTTACAAGTCGTTGTTGTTTTTAGCAAGTCTTCAAACCCTTGCTAGTCGATGGGTAGACTCGGCCGTGAGCTGAGTGTTGTATTTGGTTTTAAAAGTTCAGCCTTATGGCTGATTAATATAAAACAATAGTTTTGTTAAGACAGTTCTGTCTTCGAGCTTGGACTTGGTTTACGGTATTACTAATTGATACTCTGTGTACTCAGGGTTTTTACCCTTTTCAACTGTGAATGAAGTTATTTACTATTTAATGTACTCTGTAAAAGATTACTGTTAATGTTTTTAAGACTGTCACACAGTCATGGTTAATTTATAAATTTTACTTATTTTGCTCGGAAATACAAGCTAGGGATTTCCTATAGGAAACCATTGTTTAAACAAATTATTCAATTTATTTTTAGTAAGTTCTGTTACTTTGTTAATTTGGTTTTTAACTAGTGTTACAGATGTGTTGAGAAAAATTCCAGTTATTGCGTCGAGAGGCGCTCTACAACCCAGTATGGGGTAGATCTTGTAACGTTATGTAACGTTGAAGGGTTACATAACGTTGTCATGTTACGTAACATTACATAATGTTATGTCGGCTATAAAAAAAATAGAAAAAAAATTAGAAGTAAAGTTACAATGTTATGTCGGCTAAAAAAAAGAAAATTAGAAGAAAAAAAAAACAACTATATAAATAGCAAGAATATCACAAACTACATCCAAATCCTAGCTACCTTGATCCATCAACAACAACAACCACTGCGACAGTTTAGAACAAGAAATATTGAAACCCTAACAAAATCAAGAAATCTTTAAGCCACAGAAGCTTCAAAAGTTCAAAGATCGCACCCGGTACCTGCTCGGGCAGGAGGTAGACGTGATTGCCAATTATGAGAATCTGCCCAGCTTCATCAAGCGATTTCACAACTTCCTTGTAGTTGTCTTCGCCCACGGAGTCCATAGAAATCTGTAATAACTCTTTACGGGAAATCCAGCCATGGGGTATCTAGCACAATATTTTGAGCAGAGAATCCATCTGGACGAGCCTCAGCAACCTCCTCCCTTCCTCCGCAGATATTTTCGGTTCCTGCGGGCTGACGAACTCCTGATGAAGGCCGTCTCTCGCAGAGTTATTCAAATTCTTTAATTCCTCCGCCCAGCGATCACCATGGAGCAACGGGGGATGGGCATGACACTACGCTGGGATAACCATGTCTCTGCAGAAACCACGAATCAAACCATTGGAACTCAGCAATCTCTGCAGATTGTACAAACCCGTGGCCATGAAGAGCATTATGAGAAATGTGGAATAATTGCCGCTCTTGAAAGGCGTGACTGAGCAGTCTACGAATAGCCATTGATGCAACCCAGAGATACGTGAATATCGTCCATGAGCGGTAGCATTGAGCTGGGTCTTGCATATATATACATATTACATATAGTTTTGCTTTGAATCTTTGAGAAAATGGCGGTTCTATTATTGTGATATTAGCATGGAGACTGTTCAAGCGGTGGGGATTCTCAGACTCAGAGATTTGGCTGCAACATCTTCCAGCGAAGGCCCATTTCTTGACGGGATGAAATCAGCTTTATTGCGGGTAACATTTTAACTTACTTGTCCTATTTACTTCTGTGATTCTAGCTGTAGCGTTCTGATTACCTATTTATTTTATTTGACAGTAATTCTAACTCAATATGTCAACCACAATATTCTTGTTTCAGTTTATTCTAATATTATAATAACTAATTAGTTTCTGCATTTTTAGCTTAATCCATTATAGAGTATAAACGAAATATTTCAAATAATTAAAATCAGTAAAAAAAATATTTTAAATGAACAAAATTAATAAAAGAGAATAGAAAAGATGTTTTTCGATTCCACGCCACCGATTGCCGAGTTATTTCGTTCCTTAAATATATCGACAACTCTATTAAAGAGAGCTCGATATCCTCGGAGCAGCTTGGGTATATGGTTGAATTCCCATAAAAATACAAACAGATTCCCGGAATTTCAGAAATCTTTTACTATTTTCTCTGAAACTGTTAGCCCATTATATCATCCATGAGCGGTAGCATTGAGCTGGGTCTTGCGTATATATACATATTACATATAGTTTTTGCTTTGAATCTTTGAGAAAATGGTGGTTCTATTATTGTGATATTAGCATGGAGACTGTTGAAGCGGTGGGGATTCTCATACTCAGAGATTTGGCTGCAACATCTTCCAGCGAAGGCCCATTTCTTGACGGGATGAAACCAGCTTTATTGCGGGTAACATTTTAACTTGTCCTATTTACTTCTGTGATTCTAGCTGTAGCATTCTGATTACTTATTTATTTTATTTGACAGTAATTCTAACTCAATGTATCAACTACAATATTCTTGTTTCAGTTTATTCTAATATTATAATAACTAATTAGTTTCTTCATTAATAAATATTTTGAATCTTATGAATGTTTTTTTTAAGTGGACTAAAGTGTGTATATAAAATAGAAAGTTCAGATTCTGATAAGGAACAAGTTTTTGTTCAGTAACCAGAGGAGGTAGCATGTAAACAATTGATTGTAGCTGCCTCAATGTAGAGAGGATGGATTGAAGATAAAACCAGCGTAGATCCAAATCTTAGCCTCTATCAAGCACCGAGAGGGATCAAATCTCCCAAGGTACAAAACTCCTTGAGTGCAATACCTGGGAAGAGGTTGGCACCTTGGGAGATTTGATCCCTCTCGGCGCTTGATAGAGACTAGGATTTGGATCTACGCTGGTAATATTACAGTTGTATTTTTATTTGTCCTTAATGGACTCTAACAATTTATATTAGTTTAGTTGTTTATAAAATAAATAATCCAAGTAATCGGATTATAGCTTAATGCTTGTCATTTGTAAACATGATATTTGTTTAAGGTTTCGACCCTGTAATTTATTTTTACAGGTATATCCTGTTTGTAATTTTTAAAATAGTTCTTTTCATAAATAATCATTTATTTAAATGTTAGTTATTATCATATTTTATTTGTTTTATGTAATAAATTACAGATAGAGTTTATTTTGAGTTCTTTAAGAAGATGTACATAAACTCTGTAACTTAGTTTTGTTCTTTATAATTTAATTATTTTAATAACACCCTACCTGGGTTCGAGTATTTGTTAGACTTCGTTTAGTTGTTAATACTTGTAAATAAAATAAGTATTTGTAGTTTTAATTTCTTATTTAGCTGAATGTAATAAATTAGTTTGACTGTGTTATTTCTACTGCATATGCTACAGGTTAATAAATACACACAAGGAAAAGTATATATATAGCATAACACAGTTTACCCTCTTGCATATTTTTATTTCAATAAAAGAATAATGTATTGTGTATAAGCATAACATCTTATCTACTAGGGTAATTTATTAATATGATAATCCTTCTACCTGTAAGGAGTTATTGCTATTTCGTTTTCGGCATACTTACATAAACAAGCTGGTTAAACAATAAACATAGATAAACAGGTTATTGTTCTTTTCTAATAATAATCTACATACATAAATAAATTACTAGCTACTGTAAAATGCATAACAAATCTAATCATATCAGTCTCTTATCACTTCCTTCATCTACTTTAAATACTCTGTCTATGTTGGAGTATGGTCTGGTCCTTCCAGATGTGGAAAAACACATATAATAATTGTTTTCTATCTATGTCATATTCATTCTTTCAATAAACTAAAAGATTACTAACTCTAACAGTTCACAACTAAACATTTAACATTCATTAATCAGTCAGATTCACATTTTAATTTCTAACATAGTATCATAATAGAATGTAGAACCTGATTAAGATGGAAAACAACAACGTTAGGAGGTCGTTCCACCCTACCAACTCCTAGAGAGCGCTTAAACAATGCTTCCTCAGGACCCCCGAGCTTGTTCCTGGTCTCCTTGCCTGAGAACTGGTGGAGAAAGCAAACAATAGACTAGTCCAATGACTCAATAATCACTTAGCACTCAGCAATAAGATCCTTCAGCTGAAAAGCTGCACTAGATCACTTAGCAGTTAACCCCTCAAACTCTTTCCACAAATTCTCTTGCCATTGAATTTCTCTGAAGTACATTCACCTGAATGATCATTTCCCTAGAATGAGCAGCCTCAACTCTCTT
Organism: Pseudotsuga menziesii; assembly: GCA_001517045.1. Lineage (NCBI taxonomy): Eukaryota > Viridiplantae > Streptophyta > Pinopsida > Pinales > Pinaceae > Pseudotsuga > Pseudotsuga menziesii. The sequence goes on from LPNX010947877.1 coordinate 223,565, forward strand.
CAATGGGCATTTTTATAAATATTTCCTGGGTCAGTTGTCATTAATTGAGCCACCTGCTCTGATCCCACTTTCTTGGTAGATAATGACCCCGAATGTAGGGAGGTTGCCACCTGCAACAGTTGGAAGTGGTTTGAGGATGCTACCACATGTCTGTTTGCTTTCCACCCAATCTCCTCCACCAATTTGACCAGTAAACACTCTTTTAACAACTCTCCTAATCTGTTGTCTCCACTTTTATTTATTTATAATTAAAATATTCAGAATTACATTCAATATCCTCGACTCTGCTGAGTCATCAATTACAACTTAGCATAAAATTTAACATATTGTCTTTAAATAAAATCAAATGAGATAATATTATTTTTGCAAAATTGGGGCATGTGACATACACACCCCCTTAGAACATAACATCATCCTCGATGTTATTTATTCTTCATCCTCAGAATTTCCCTGGAATGGAATTCGATATGCATCTCGCATATTGATTTCCAATTCCCAGGTGGCTTCCTCTAGACTAAGGTGCTTCCATTGAACCTTCACCTGTCCAATGGTGCGGTTCCGAAGTGTAATCTCTCTCCGCCCGAGGATATAGTCCGGTTCCACCAGAAGATCTCCTTCTGGTTCTACTTGTACGTCATTCCAGTTAACAATATGAGTAGAATCATGAACATATTTCTTTAATACAGAAACGTGAAAAACATTATGTACTCTTAAATTTGGTGGTAATGCTAATTGATAAGCTACTTGTCCAATCCTGAACATAATTTCAAATGGACCATAGTAATGAGGTGCTAGTTTTTCACAACTCCCCAATCTCAGAGAGCTCTTTTTGGGCCTTACCTTGATGAACACATGTTCACCTACCTGAAACTCCTTTGGAGTTCTTTTTAAGTCTACTTGACTTTTGTGTCAATCCTGTGCAACTTTCAGATTACTTTATACCTGCTTTACAATTTCTTCCATTTCCTTTAACAGTTCAGGACCTAATACCAATCTATCCATCGGATTACTCCAAGAGATAGGAGTATTACATTTCCTTCCATACAAAATTTTGAAAGGACTAAATTTGGCTGATGTCTGATAATTATTATTATAAGCAAATTCTACCAAATGCAAATAATCCTCCCATTTACCTGGCTGGTCTTTCACATACATTCTTAATAAATCTTCCAGTACTTGGTTTACTCTTTCATTTTGTCTATCTGTTTGAGGATGGAATGAAGTACTAAAATTTAATGTTGTGTTTAATCCTTTAGACAGAAACTTCCAAAAGTTTCCTGTAAATTTAGGATCTCTATCTGAGATTATGACTTTCGATATTCCATGCAATCGAAAAATCTATTTTAAAAAGATATCAGCTATGTTTGGAGCTTTATATGTAGTTTTAACAGGTATAAATTAGGCTGCTTTACTTAACTTATCGACTACCACCATGATAGAATCATTTAAATTCTGATTTCTAGGCAGTCCAGTAACAAAATCGAGACTGATTATCTCCCATTTCCAGCTAGGAATGGGTAATGGCTGAAGTAATCCAGTTGGGTGTTGATGTTTGGTTTTCACTTGTTGACATTCAAAACACCTGTCGATATATTCTGCTACTTCAGTCTTCATATTTGGACAAAAATATTCTTTTCTTAACATAGTTATAGTCTTTTGATAGCCTAGATGACCTGAGTATGGAGTTTTGTGGATTTCATCCAAAATTAACAGCTTGACTTTAGGTACATTAGGTACATACATTCTGTCTTTATACAGTAAAAATTCTTTTGCATTCAAATTGTACCCTTTACTTAAGATTTTTGTTGGATTTTATTTAGTTTTAGCTTGTAAATTTTTGTAAATTTCATCTTGTCCTAATCCTGCTTTAAGCTGTTCATCCAAATATGTAGTATAAGTGCTGATAACTGCTGCAAAAATCCAGCCTTACATTCCTACTTAATGCATCAACAATTTTATTTTCTTTACCTTTAATGTGTTGAATTTCGAAATCATACTCACTTAGAAAAGGTAGCCACCTAGCTTGTCTAGCATTTAGATTAGGCTGATCTAACAAATACTTTAATCCTTTATTATCAATCATTAAAATAATTTTTTTACCAATGAGGTGATGTCGCCACATCTTTAGAGCATGTATAACAACTGTTAATTCCAGATCATAAGTTGCATAATTTTTTTCATGAATTTTTAATTTTCTAGACTCATAGGCAATAACATACCCTTCTTGAGTCAAAACACAGCCTAAACCATCATTACAGGCGTCAGTGCACACTACAAATTATTTATTTGGATCAGCTATTCTTAAAATAGGTGCACTGGTTAATAAAGTTTTTAACTTTTTAAAGCTTTCCTCACATTTCTGATTCCAGTCGAACTTCTTTCCCTTTTTCTACAAAGAAGTTACCAGGTTCGCGATCCTCGAAAAACCTTCAATGAACCTCTGGTAGTAATCGGTAATTCCCATGAAAGATCGAACATCAGTTACATCCATAGGGACCGGCCAATCTTCGATCGCCTTTATCTTTTCGAGATCTACTGAAATCCCTTCCTTGGTCACCACATGACCTAAGTACTGAATCTTATCCTTGAAGAAATCACATTTACTAAACTTTGCAAAGAGTTGATGATCTCGTAACTCTTGCAAAACAATTTTTAAATGTTCTTTATGTTCTTCTTCATTTTTTGAATAGATTAAAATGTCGTCGATAAACACGACCACAAACTTATCTAGATACTTATGCATAACGTTGTTCATTAAACACATGAAAACAACTGGGGCATTAGTAATCCTGAATGGCATAATGAAACTCGTAATGACCATATCGAGTTCTAAAATTCATCTTAAAGATGTCTTCATCTTTAATCCTAAATTGATGATATACAGACCTTAAATCTATTTTTGAAAACACCGTGGCTCCACGTAGTTGATCAAACAGATCATCTATGTGGGGCAACAGGTATCGATTTTTAATGGTCATCTTATTCAACTAATGGTAATCTATGCAAAATCGCATGGTTCCGTCCTTTTTCTTAACGAAGATGACAGATGCCCCCCAGGAAGACACACTAGGTCGAATATACTTTTTATCAATAAGTTCTTTTAGTTGAGACTTTAATTCATTAATTTCGATTATGTTCATTTGATAAGGGTCCTTTGAGATAGGTACTGCACCAGGTACCAACTCAATGGTAAAATCAAGTTCTCTTTTCGAAGGTAGTCCCAGAATTTCTTCCAAAAATACATCAACATAATCTCTTAAGACTGGTATGTCTTCCAATTTTAATTTATTTGTCTTAATTAGACTGCCCTCATCAGTTATTGTTATTGCATAAGCTTTACAACCCTTCCTAACAACTCTCTTAAGCTGTAGAGCATAAATCTGCCTTATGATGGTTTTTCTAGGGATTCCTTTTACACTTATAGGTTTTCCATCACTGTTTAAACATCTGAAGGTTTTATCATAACAATTTAAAATTACCCTATGTTGTTCTAACCAATCCATACCGATCAGTAAATCATAAGAACCAAGAGGCAATACACTAAGATTTATAACAGTTTCAAAATGATCCATAACTACTGCACATTCTTTTACAAAACAAGTTACCTTCCTTTTAGCACCAGTGGCTAACTGAACCAACCAAGAATTTTCAAATTTTTAACCATGTAACTTACATTTTTCTACCTTTTTAGGTGCAATATAACTGAGACTAGCTCCAGGATCAATTAAAATAGTTATAGGGGTTTGATTTATCATACCTTCTACTTCCACCATGGAAGTTTGATATTCTACTTTTCGATTCTCCAAAGTTGCGTTGATTCTAGGCATAGTCCTTGCTAATTCTCCAACAGTCATCTCCTCCTGTATGGTATGAATATTACTGACAATCCTTTTTCGATTAGGATAGACTGAAGCATAGTGTGGGCCATTACACTCCCAGCACTTTATAGGTCCTTTGTGTTCAAAATTCTTGGTGTAATTACCATGGTTATTAGCAAATTCTTTACCCTTAGAATTATTCTGATTGTTTGGAGAGTTATTCTTATTTCCTTGGAAATTCTTATTAGGATAAATTTTCACCTTATTGTTCTTAGAATTTCTGTTGGGCGCAAAATCTTTCTTCTTTTGTTCATACTGGTTATTATTTTTCTTGGCCTTCCAGTTGGCCATGCTTTCCTTCTTCTGATTATGTTCAAAACAGTAGTTAGCTTTCCTCATAGCTTCTTCCAAAGTCTTTATATTGTCATATTCAATTCTGTCCCTAATATGATAAGGTAGACAACTGAGGAATCATTGTACCTTTGGTTTCTCATCTACAAGGTATGGCACATACCTAAGTAGACTTAAAACTTGTTGTTTAGATCTTTCATTCTCATTGATCCTAATTTAAGCTCATAAAATTCTTTTGCTCTCTCTTCATAGTATTTATCAGATAGAAATTTTATTTTTAAAGTACCCCTTAAAGGTACTCCAATTTACATTATTCTCTTTTTTTCCCTTAACTCTCTTCAAGTCCTGCCACCAAATATCAGCCTTTCCTAAGAGATTGTAAATAGCCATTCTAGCCTTTAATTGGTTAGAATAGTTATATATCTAGAAATACTTCTTCATCCCTGATAACCAGGATTCCGCTTCCTCCCCCTTCTCAGTCTCTCCATTGAATGTTGGTGGTTTTATCTTTTTGACTTCCCGAGAAATTTCCTCTTAAGGTTTGTATTTCCTCTTTTTAGTGTAATGATTATCATCACTACTATCACTAGTAGAATGGAAATCTCATTGTTCACCAAACACCTCTGAAGATTAACTACTTTCATTTTTAGTATGTTTCATCTTTTTAGATTTACGTTGATGAATTGTATCTTCTGATTCAGTTCTTCTACCCCTACCTTCAGTTTGAAACCTTTCTGTTAGGATATGATTCAGCTCCTCGTGAGCCCTCAAAATCCTTTCATTCTCTCGTTTTACAGATTCCATTTCATATTTTAGGTCTTTTACTGTTTGTAATAGTTTTGAGGAATTGGTAGTTAAATCTTCTGGTATAGGATCTCTTGGTAAATTTTCTGGTTCAGTAAATGGAGATTCCTCCTCTGCATATTCTTCTAGCCTTTCCATACCTGTCTGTTAAACTTCAGAAACAATTTCTCTGTTGAATAACATTTAAAAGAAAATACATCAGCATAATAATTCAATTTACTGTTTCATAAAAGCTAGTTGGACTTCATCAAGGCCTAGTGTTTGAACCTTGTGCTCTAATACCAAATGTCAAAACCCCAAATTTTCACAAAAATTTAAAATTTTGAGATAACATAAAATGCTAAAACTGCGGTTTACTAACAACTAAAGGTTAGCAGTAAAAGAAACAGTCAAATGATTAGTATTACATAATCTCAATTACGTTAACTAATATGTTTCCTTTTTGTAACATGAATAAGGTTTACTTGCGTATTGTTTTATTATAGTTTACTTATGAGTCCTTTTTATGACAAGTAGGTGGAATCTAACTTTGAATCCTGGGCTTACTTATCATTTATGCTAACACAGAAAGATTACTGGTTCTTACAGGTTTACAAGTATGCTCGAACGAGTAACGTTTCAATTTCATAAAGTATCCAGAAGTGTTTCTATTTGAAATTAATAAGCTTAGTAAATAACCTCCTTTCCAAGAAACTTCCATGCGGTAAAAATAGTTTGCTTTCTTCAGTTTTTCTTGTAAACGAAGTTCAAATAATTGAGTTTATTTCTTTATCGTACGTAGCGACAGTAAAGATACTTACAGTGGCTCTAAACTTGTAATCTTAGTTGCATAGTAACTTTTACTTTAATATACATATCTTGCAACATTATACTGATTGTACTATTGATTATTATACATTATCATACTATTTACTTGAGTATCAAGCTGATTGATATTTATCTTCTGCAGGGAAACTTATAGCGTGTAAACTTATTGACATTATAAGTTTGATTAGTGTAAAAACAATAGTGTATTTTCACATGAAAACATTGTTTTCCTATACTTTTTAAATTTACGTCAATCCATGTGGTTCTGTTGATTATAGACTCGAGTAGGATCATTCCATAGCCATTCTTATTATTTCTATAATACCTTTCTTGTATTAAGTTACTGTCTACAAACAATTTCCAAGGTTGATGTTTTCTATAAAGGTCAACCTTCTATCCTATGCTAAGCACCAATTATTTTGTATAAGCATACAACCATTCTACCAAAACATATAGACATGGTAAATTACCAGCAAATGCCAAGTTGAGAAACAACCGTTAGTTTATTAAAGTCTAAACCAATTTGAACTATGTAAAAGAATTCATAAATGCGTTCTATTACTATACTAGCCAACTTTATAGTTTACTACCATTGATTCGTTGGTTTTTATAAGGCTTATGAACATACATAAACTATTTTGTTTATAGACATACAAGTCTAAAACAAAGTTGAACTTGTAAAGAGTTCATGATTCTACTCTTTACTATGCTATGCAACTTTATAATTATCACAGCTTGAATTGTTGGTTTAAAAGAGTATAACCATGCATAGACCACAATGTATATAAAACTATAGTTATTCGATGTTTTTTTTTAACAATTCAACTTGGACTCTTCCATACAACAAATCATTACTATACTTACTAGGGTCAACGCTAATGAAATATGGTTTACCAAACATCCATATCGTGTTATCAATATTACGATATAATGGACATATGATTAGCAATGAGATAATTTCTATGCACGATTGTTTTCGAGATAAACCAAAGTTTAAGTGGTGACACCTTTTGCTAGGTGAACGTTAATTTAACATTGTTATCCCAATGCTGAACTAACATACCATATCATAAGCACTATATTCGAATTATGACGTGATAACAAGGTATATAATATAGTTTATGCATCGTATGATAAAAATCATTGTTTAAATGATTGGAAATGTTTGCAGTGCAGGTGACTATGGAACTCAACCCACGCATACTTTGATTTTTCCTGAGACATGTGGTCATCTCGTAGCCATATATTGGAGAATATAAAACTCCTACAACCCTAACACCATGTCATTCTTCCTCCGCAGTTTAAGCTGGCCTTCCATTGCTATGCAAGCTTTTCATGGCGGCTGTGGGTTCTTTCTTGCTCCAGTTTGCTCCGAGCTTTGAGTGGATATTGTTGTAGTTGTCAGTGCTTAGTCTTAAGGACATTTCTTTGTAACCGTGGGTTTCATCTTGCAAGAGTTATTGGTTTCACTGCACTTGGCTTGCAGCATGTCTATACTCCATTTTGCTATTTTCTTAGTCTATCATTGCTGTGCAAAGCTGAGAGTTTATTTGTTGTTTGAGAGTTCTTTGACTTCATCGTAGGGTTTGGAAAAACTATAAGCACTTGTTGTTGTTGGTGACAATCTCTCCACAAGACTGCTTGACATTCATGTAACAGGTAATTTATTAGTATTGTTTTTATCATACAGCAAGTGTTTTCTGTTACAAAAGGGTAAATGATATTTTAAGTACTTCGTGTACTGACACCATGTAATGAAAATTCCTTGCAGGGGCTTGAGGCTACATGCACCAACCATGGAGAAAAGTGCACTGACTGTCTTCGAAGGCCATGGATTTATACGGGTAAGCCCTATGGTCAAATGTTGGGTTCTTGCCCTACTTGTATCAGGGTTATCGCTTGGAGTAACCCTAAGCTAGGAACCTTTTCTAGGCTCACCATTAGTTATGCAGTCTCTTTTACAGGTCGTTGTTGTTTTTAGCAAGTATTCAAACCCTCGCTAGTCGATGGGTAGACTCGGCCGTGAGCTGAGTGTTGTATTTGGTTTTAAATATTTAGCCTTATGGCTTGTTAATATAAAACAATAGTTTTGTTAAGACAATTTTGTCTTCGAGCTTGGACTCGGTTTACAGTATTACTAATTGATACTCTGTGTACTCAAGGTTTTTACCATTTTCGACTTTGAATGAAGTTATTTACTATTTAATGTACTCTATAAAAGATTACTGTTAATTTTTTTAAGACTGTCACACAGTCATCATTAATTTATAAATTTTACTCATTTTGCTCGAAAATACGAGCTAGGGTTTTCCTGTAGGAAACCATTGTTTAAACAAATTGTTCAATTTATTTTTAATAAGTTTTGTTACTTCGTTAATTTGGTTTTTAACTAGTGTTACAGATGTGTTGAGAAAAATTCTAGTTATAATATTACAATTGTCTTTTTATTTGTCCTTAATGGACTGTAACAATTTTATATTAGTTTAGAGGTTTATAAAATAAATAATCCAAGTAATCTAATTATAGCTTAATGCTTATCATTTGTAAACATGATATTTGTTTAGGGTTTTGACCCTGTAATTTATTTTTACAGGTATATCCTATTTGTAATTTTTAAAACAGTTCTTTTTATAAATAATCATTTATTTAAATGCTAGTTATTATCATATTTTATTTGTTTTATGTAATAAATTACAGATAGAGTTTATTTTGAGTTCTTTGAAAAGATGTACATAAACTCTGTAACTTAGTTTTGTTCTTTATAATTTAATTATTTTAATAACACCCTACCTCGGTTCGAGTATTTGTTAGACTTCGTTTAGTTGTTAATACTTGTAAATAAACTAAGTATTTGTAGTTTTAATTCCTTATTTAGCTGTATGTAATAAAGTAGTTTGACTGGGTTATTTCTACTGCATATGCTACATGTTAATAAATACACACAAGGAAAAATATATGTATAGCATCACACAATTTACCCTCTTGCATATTTTGATTTCAATAAAAGAATAATGTATTGTGTATAAGCATAACATCTTATCTACTAGGGTAATTTATTAATATGATAATCCTTCTACCTGTAATGAGTTATTGCTATTTCTTTTCTAGCATACTTACATAAACAAGCTGGTTAAACAATAAACATAGATAAATAGGTTATTGTTATTTTCTAATAATAATCTACATACAGAAATAAATTACTAGCTACTGTAAAATGCATAACATATCTAATCATATCAGTCTCTTATCACTTCCTTTATCTCCTTTAAATACTCTATCTGTGCTGGAGTACGGTCTGGTCCTTCCAGACGTGGAAAAACACATATAAGAATTGTTTTCTATCTATTTCAGATTCATTCTTTCAATAAACTAAAAGATTACTAACGCTAACAGTTCACAAATAAACATTTAACATTCATTAATCAGTCAGATTCACATTTTACTATCTAACACAGTAACACAATAGAATGTAGAACCTGATTAAGATGGACAACAACAACATTAGGAGGTCGTTCCTTCCTACCAACTCCTGGAGAGCGCTCAAACAACGCTTCCTCAAGACCCCCGATCCTGTTCTTAGTCTCTTTGGCTGAGAACTGGTGGAGCAAGCAAACAATAGACTAGTCCAATGACTCAATAATCACTCTGCACTCAGCAGTAAGATCCTTCAGTTGAAAAGTTGCTCTGGATCACTTAGTAGTTAACCCCTCAAATTATTTCCACAAATTCCCTTTCCATTGAATTTATTTGAAGTACGTTCACCTGAGTGATCACTTCCCTAGAATGAGCAGCCTCAACTCTCTTCAATGGGCATTTTTATAAAAATTGCCTAGGTCTTTTGGGTCAGTTGTCATTAATTGAGCCACCTGCTCTGATCCCACTTTCTTGGGGGATCATGACCCCAAATGTAGGGAGGTTTCCACCTACAACAGTTGGAAGTGGTTTGAGGATGCTGCCATATGTTTTTTTTCTCTCCACCCAGTCTCCTCCACCAATTTGATCAGTAAACACTCTTTTAACAGCTCTCCTAAGCTGTTGTCTCCACTTTTATTTATTTATAATTAAAATATTCAGAATTACATTCAATATCCTTGACTCTGCTGAGTCATCAATTACAACTTACCATAAAATTTAACATATTGTCTTTAAATAAAATCAAATAAGATAATATTATTTTTGCAAAATTGGGGCATGTGACATGGCTCCTCGGAAGGATGTACTGGGTGTACATATCTTCTCGGAGGGATGTGTTTGGAATAGGTTTGGAAACCTATGATTGAATCTTTTTTTATGATGACATCTCATTTGAACTCAATGCTTGTATGTAATGCAGGTGAGATGATGAAAACATGTACATGGGGTACATGGATCCTCTCGAAGGATATACTTGGGTACATAGTTTCTCCCCCCTACCAGCTAGTCATTGGTATGCATCATTGGGGATGCAGAGTGTGTAAGACCTCAGGTTATACTTATTTCCGCACACATTCAAGCCATGAGGGGACAGTCAAGAGAGTGGGGGATATGTGAAGAGAATAACCCCTAGGTATTATGATGTATGGAAAGGAAGCGCCTAAGCATTGGTAAGCACTTGGAGGAGGTGCTAGGACCTTAAGCTAGAGCTTTCATTGAGCACCCAAGGAGGTGTTAGGCTCTGAAGCGGGGTTGAGAGATGTTATACAGAAAAATATTGGATTACTTGGCAAATCCTGGTTGATTTTCTGTAATTACACATGTGCATAATAATTCAGTTAAGATTTTGAAAATCTTGTTAAGAAATAAATCTTGTGAAAATGAATCTGACATGTGAATTAATTTTTTATGGTGCCTAGAAAGGAAGCGCCTGAGCATTGGTGAGCACTGGAAGAGGTGCTAGGCCCATAAGCTAGAGCTTCCATTGAGAACCCAAGGAGGTGTTAGGATCTGAAGCAAGGCTGATCATATCTCGGTTGAGAGATGCTATACAGATAAGTACTTGGTTTGCTTATCAACCTTTTGTTGTTGTTGATTTTCTATAAATTTACATGAGCATATGATGCTGCCATGGTTTTGAAAATCTTGTTATAGGTTTCATCCTATAGGAATGAATCTGACATGTGAATTAAATTCATTGTGGTGTTTGGAAAGGAAGCACCTAAGCTTGGTGAGCACCTAGAGGAGGTGTTGGGATCAAGAACGGAGTTGTCAAACCTCAGTTGAGAGGTATTTTCAGGTGATCTGAGGCTTGCAAAAACCGGGATACCTTTTAATGCACACCCAGGTGTGGGGTAGGGCATGGTTGTGAGTGCCATTGTTGTATAAAGCCAAGTTGGATACCTATGGAACCAAAAGAAGATACTTATGTAGATAAGTATTTGGTTCACTTGGCAACTTCTTGTTGATTTTATGTTGATATACATGTGCATGTGATTCATCTACGATTTTGGAAAATCTTGTGAATACTAACATGGGAACTGACTCATTGCTTGGGGCTTGAGCATAGGTAGTGCTGGTTGCTGAAGACATTGAAAATGTTCCAAGATGAGGAGAAGGATTCTCCAAGACCCAGAAAAAGATCCTATGGTGTGTATTAATGCATGCAATCAAGGACTTGGAGGAGTTCATATGCAAGAAAACCATGTAGTGGAACCAAGGGAGAGTCCTAGATTGTGCCATTAGACAGGTAAAGGTGCAGAGGAAGCACCTGGCCCTAAAGAGGATACATGGGAGCTGAAGGATGCCAAGCGATTTGCACATCCATTTTTGTTCAATTTTGCAGAGCACTGAGGGCGGTGCCAGTGTAGCATTTTGTTAAATTTTTGTAAAGCACTGAGGACAGTGCTGTTGAAGGGGGAGGGGAATGGAGCACCCTAGTTTTGACCCTAAGGGGGAGGGGAATGTGTGCCCCGGTTTCAACCCCATGGTATTGAATTCCATATGATGTAAATATTTTTTGTGATCATGGTGTGAAGCTCAAGGAAAAGGCCCCACCATCAATTTAGCATTTTATGTATCGACAATTAAAATCAATGCCGATGGTTTATGTGCTAGCCAGGCACAATATATATTTGGAGACATCATGTAAAAGTGTAAATTAATAAAAATACCATAACTAGCTATGCACCACAATGTTAAAGAGATGGGGGCATGATTTCACGAGGAATAGGGAGGGGGAAATAATAAAACCCTTGAGCCAATGGGGTAAAGCCAATGCCAAAGGGAAAACCCATCAAGCTGTCAATTACCCATTTTGTATTTTGTGCCCAATGATCTAGAAGTTGGTTCAGGAAGTTTTTTTCTTTGGGATGGGAAAGCTATGGAGGTCAAATTCGAAATGGGAAGACCACCCACTTTGGAAAAAACATGTTTTTAACTTATGGGGCAAGTAAATGCTTGGAAATGCATGCCCAAGCCATTATTCACCCACATATTTAATACCTCATCCATTCTCATTCACGTTGGGGATCTCTCACGTAGCTGAAGCTTATTGAGCTCTCTCCCTCACAATTTCCTGTCGTTTCTTCATTTCTCCATGCCCAGAATTCGTTTTCTGTGTTGCTCGCTGAATGAGAAGAAGGGAACCACAATTTTAGGGTTTGAAGAGGCCGTTTTTGCCCATGTGAAGCCAGCAAATGATTTCTGAATTCAAATCCATGAGTTGGGGGTTTGTAGAGATCCTTTTTCCCCTGAGAGCAAGATGGGAGTTTTCCTTCACGTTTTCTTTCGTTGTTCCATTTTTCTCCATGGCTGGGAAGTCGTTTTGTGTTGTTAAGTGCATGTGCAGCAGAGATTTACGTTTTGGGTGTTCGTTGAGGCCGGATTGCTTCCAAAATGCCCATAGGAGTTTTCTGATTTTGGGACTCATGATTTGGGTGTGAATGATGGTCATTTTTGCTCCTGAATGTCCTTGAACGTTTTGTGAAATATATTTTGGTTCCTAGGGTGCTTTTCCCCTTGTTCCATTTTTCGTTTTGGCTTCCCAGGAGCGTTTTTTTCATACCCAACAATTGTGTTTGGCTGTAAAGTGCATCCTTGTGTTGGCTTGTTTCCTTAGCAATCCAAGAAAAAACATCTATTAGATGGTTGGTTGTGTTTTGATTAGATGGTTGCATTGGTTGGGTAAGTCCAAGGAACCCATTTGTTAATTGGTTTATTGTGTGGTTGATGTAAATTTTGGCTTGGATGAGTACGTACAAGGAACCCCTATGTGCTATTGGCTTATTTCCTTAGTATCCCGTGAAACCCAACTGTTTATTGGTTGGGCTGGACAGTCTGTGAAACCCAAAAGTGTGTTAGCTTGACTATGGGTGTATGGTCTTACTGTGTGTAAGCCGATTGTTCTCTAGTTCCTTGTGGAAATCATGCCCAGCTCGAGGGTGGCAGTGATGCTGAGAGATTGATGAGCACACTGGTCTATGGTTGGGTGGAACCTTGCAGCGACATAGCTAGTTGCGGGGAAGCTTCTTCTAAACATAAGTACTACTTGTATTTAACTCTGCAACTGTATTTGTTTTGTAAATTATCATGAACATGTTGAATGCTTGAATGTGAATGAATGTATTTACTTCCGTTGTTTAATGATTATACATCTGCATGTGTATGTATTTACTTCAATGCATTTTGTTTTATATGTTATGGGGCTAGATTGCCCATTTGATAAGCAAGAACAATATAGGCCACATCCTCTCCATCATTAGGTTGAGGGGTGGGGACATGACAACTTGTAAGAAAAGAAAGAAATGCAAACACCTTTTATTTAATGGACAATAAAGAAACAATTCTACTCTTAAAATAAGCAATACATTATATAGTGGTTTTGTTTATTAGATTCAAATCAACTTTGCTATTAAAATAAACAATAATTCTTTTTAATCTACATTCACAACATTGTTTTCAATCCAATTGCACAGTAACTCTGCTACAACCCAATACTCTATTAATGTAAATATGAATGTGTATAAGCAACTCTTTTCCTTTCATCTCTCAACATAACCAACAACAAATTCGTTTATTCATAATCATTTTACACGCCACTCTTATTTCTATGTATTTATATACACTAAGGATCACATTCCATGCTCATGGATAAAGTAGCATTCCTCAAAGTCACATTTCCCAAATAATTAACCAAGTAAATCTTTATGAATCTATCTGCAAAGGTCGCTACATGAAAAAACAAACCAATGTGTACAAAATTGGAATAGGTGGATGTGATGTGTTTGAGAAAAAGGAATGGTTGTATGTGCATTAAATTGCTAGACCTGTTAGACTATATTAATATGAAGTGAATTATGGGAATTAATTAAAGAGGAAATTGTAAATGAGGTTACATAATAGGGATAAACACTTATCTAACCCAAGCCATAATAGGAGTGTTGTAGTTAGCCGTAGTCAAGACATCATTTTTTTTTATCAATGATAGAGTAAAGATTTATGGTGTCAATCCAAGTTAATATTATAGGTAATAAAACAAAACCTGTGATCAAGAAAATATTAAATTGGTTGTGAAGAATAATGAGCATTAAATTAGTGAAGCTGGAAGGAATAACTGCCACAACATTTAAGCAATTACAAATCCGTATTTTCACATGGCATTTAACTAGACCATAGATAAAATAGAATTCACCCCGGAAACCCAAATGAGAAAACCGTCATTTAATAAGGATTTGATCATTTCCTAGGAAATTACTACAAAGTGTGAGCTATGTACTCTCAATAGAGATTTTGGTACATTCTTAATCACAAAATATCTACAGATGCCTTTAGCTTATGTATAATCTTCTTCTCATTCATGGATAGGTTTTGAATGGATCCTCCATCCTTAGATCTTCAAGTAGATTTTCTCTTTGACCCTCCTTCTTTTGCTACATCCCTTTTTCTTCCCAAGCTTCAATTCACCCTCTTGGTTTGTTGGCTCCTCTTTTCATTAAAAACATCCCTCCTTTGTTAAAGAGATGCCTTGTAGTACCAACCATCAAGGTGATTTGTTTCACCTTCTTGAGGCATTTTGGCCTTTTATCTTGAAGTTGATTAGTGATTTCAAAATTTGCCAAAATTTTATTTTAAAAAGATTGGAATATGATTTATTTCATATCCATTTTAGATCATGCCTCTCATTCATAGGTTGCTGGTCTCCAAAATATTTTACCCAAAGCTATAATATGTTGTTCTAACACACTCTATATAATGTCTTATCAACAATTTATTAATTAAAAGAATAAAATTCAAAAGATTCCATTCAGTCCAAAGTGTTCTTACTTGCACCCAAACTATATTCATATCCATGGGCAAGAAATAAACATATTTCCACCTTTTTGATCTTTGTCATAGTGCTATAATATTGTTGTTTCTTTGCCTCTAATTCCTCTTGATGCCAAAGCCATTTGCAGACTTATTCTTGTAGATGTGAAAATATTATTAATACTGGAGTCCCCTTGTCCCATGTTTGAAATGGTCCTCAATTTGTGGAAGACTTTGCTTCTTCCTCAAATCAATACAATTTCCTTTCCTCCAAGTTCATGGATTCAACTTCTCAAATACTAATATGATTTTGTAAATGAGAGATTAATAACTCACTCATTTCACTTATTTTTTTAAGAAATAAAATATGATTCTCTATTATTTTATATAATTAGGAGGGAAAACTTCTCTACTACCAATCATTAAAAAAGCATAAAATAATGGTTATATTGATTCATTTGAAAGTTTATATTTTCAATTTTGTAACGCCAAAGCTCATGTCAACAATGGGAAATGATTCCACAATAAAGTAATCACCTCTTCCTTTCACATCTCAACACAACCAACAACAAACATGTTTATGCGTCGTAGTTAGGATTATAACTTTTATTTTTATTTAATTACATAAACCAACAATCACATTTCACGCTCGTAATTAACCAAGTAATTGTTTAGGCTGATGTGTGTAAAGGTGGTTGCAATTACGAACAAATCATTGCGAGACTTGGAATAGGTGGGTGTGATGCATTGGAGGAAAATGAATGGATGTAGGTAATCCTAAGTCATCGACATAAAACAAAAGCAAATTATGGGGAATTTGAAGAGGTAATTGCAAATGTGGGAATGGGAATTTGAAGAGTTAATTTGGTTGTTACATAAATATTTAATTTAACAAATCTATGACATAATAAGAGTGTCGTAGTTGATATTCAAGTTATTGTTTTTATATTAATAATAAAATATGAAATTATGATGTTAATGTTAAACTTATGACATAATAAAAGTGTTATTGTTGATAGTCAAGTTATTCGATTATCATAGAATATTTTTAAAAGATCAAACACCTTGAATAATTGTTAACACAAATAAATCACGGATCAACACATCAATGTTTTAATATGGTTTGAATCTTCAAGAGGGAAACATTTCATGGCCTCAACCAAATAACTACCTCAAACAATATTTTTTTCGTAAGTCTGCATTTGTATTAAACAATCAAAACAAAAGTTAAATTCAAAAATACATCCTGGACACAGTAGTGGGGTGGTTTAAACCCACCACCCCAACTAGTCAAAACTAAAAGAATGTCTTTTTTGCCTTCAAAGATTATGACACAAAAACCCATACAAAAGATGGGGGCCGAGTACTAGACTTCAAACCACTGATAAGTTTCATAAACAATTATACAATGTTTCAGAATTATACTAAAAAAGAAATGAAAGTAACAGAACTAAGCAAGTAGAACATAGGTAGGCCAAACAAGCTGCAAGTTCTTTAATAGTACCAAACTTAAGACTCTGGGTTTTCCTCAATGATAGGACAACCCCCCTAGAAATCTTCAACATTTGTATTTTCTGGTTGCTTAATAGGAAGAGGAGAAGATTTGCGAACTAGTACATCACTATCACAAAGACGCTTGTTGCTCAACTGAGTGATGGTGGAAGGTATTGGAAACAGTACAGTCAATGTGAGGCATTGCCGTGATAGAGCTTCTGTCCAAGGATGTCATAGGAACCCCCGTGACACTGCTCTACCCCCTTCATTATTGCATGGTGTGCAGAGACCTAATGCAAGGCGTTTCCATTTTGAGTTCCAATCCCACTTATTGAGTTGAGTATCAAGTTCTATCAGCCGGGTTTTTCCTTGGAGAACCGAACTACGAGTGTAATTCCAAGTGCTAACCATTCCTTCCATAAGGGAGCCCATCATATTCTTGACAATCCAATAATGATTAAGATGTCTGCCTCTGGTGCCTCTGGCCAAGTGTTATGTTGCCAACTAGGATTCTCACTCATCTATCAGTGTGCGCACCGGCATGGAAATACTAGTGTCATAAGCATCATCCTGCCTCAGACTCGAACCCCGTGAAGCTCGACCTCTGCAACTGTTGTCCCGACAGGGGGTGCCTTGTTGACAGGACATAGTTGCGCTTTGATTAAGCTTGATGTAGGAGCCTGTACTAGCTATGGACCTCTGTATTAGCTGATGGAGCAGACGAGAACTAGTGTGCCAATCCAACCATGTGGACAAACCAATATCAAACTGGGGAGAGACACTGCAATTAACCTAAGGAAAAGGCCGAGGATGGGAGTGCATGTAAGAGCTAGGTTGTGGAAAATACCAGCGGGGCATACCAAATCCGAAACAAGAGAAGAAGTAGTAAGCCAGAGCCGAACACAAGAAGGGAAAATGAAGCCTAGAGACTTCCCTTACAATAGCCATAAGGCGGTTGATAACACGCATAAACACAAAATCCATTAAAGGGGAGTTAAGGCGACGATGTCCCTTCCAACACCCAACGAGACGTAGAAATGGAGCCATCATCCTTCAACATGACTGATTTCCCATCTCCGGACGGGGTGATTGAATGCAGAGGCTGTCCATCCCTTCCAGCTATAAAACCCGAGTCCTCGCTTACACTGCACATTAACTGTGGCTTGGGGGGGCGATGACGAGGTGCCACCTTGTCAACCCATAGGTCAAGGCCATTAACTCCTTCCTCAAGATGTGTGGCACCCGCATTCGGGTTAGATATATCCTTTGATGCCAGATTCTGACATCTGTGGACTAGAATAGTGTTATTGATGTTGCCAATCCCACCTTCCATAAATGATGAATTATTGAGGACGCCTTCATTGGCTAAGCAATCTGCCAAAGAGTTGGTTGAGCATTTCACGTGGTGGAAGGAAAAGGCCCGATTTTGCGATAGATGGGTAGCTATTCGGGTGAGTCGATGCTCCAATATCCAACTAGGAGAGATTTTAGAGGTTTGAGAGCCATGCATATTTTTTGCATCCATCGAGAGTATGATCTGAGAGTACCCTTCAACCATTAAGGGGAAGAGTCTATTTTTAATGACATTTCCAATACCCCCAATGAGACCCTCCATCCCAACAACATTATTACTTTGATTACCGATATTCCCATAGTATATCCACATAATATCCCCCCTGTTGGTTCTAATGACACCTTCGAAACCAACAGTGCCAGGATTTCCTTTGGATGCCCCATCAAAGTTGAGTTTATAGACACCATCAGGAGGGAGAGCCCATATGTTAGGACTTTCAATGTTGACTCTCGACGACTTGGAAGTCCCATTAGGTTGGGAGAGGTGAATATTCCAGTTATCCAGCAGTCGCTGCTCATGGGGAGAGATTGAAAAATCGGTGTGACTCCAGATTCAAGAGGAAAGAGATTCCCGAAGGTTATTATAGATGATACGCCAAACTTCCTCCAGAGTATTTTGTTTTCCAACAAAAATGTGAAGGTTTCTTTCTTTCCATACATTCAAAGTGATGAAGCCAGGAAGTAGTTCCCAAAGAAGATTAAGAATCAAACTTTGAAAGGGGTTCTCATCCCATTGTTGAAGAGTCTCACTGATGTTTCCTTTTACTCTCTTGGATCTTCTGGTATTCTCAGTTGCTTTGTCCCATAACAAACTGATAAAGGAACATGAATCTAGAAGATGATATATGGATTCAACATGAATGTTTCAAGGAACACAACATGAAGGCCCATAAAAGCCATGTTTGAGAAGATTATTCCAGGAGAGAATACACATGTGAAATACTATCCATAAGAACGTGTAAACCTTGGGCCAAATATTGGGATTCCATATTTTTCTCCAGTTTATGAGAGGAGGCTCCTTCTGTTTAGATGTTAGGAGAGAGTAATCCTCTTTGACAGTGTAGGTACCCTTGGTGCCATAAACCCATTTGATTATATCAGGGCCATTCTTGATTCTAATCCTTCTTCGTTGAATGTCATGCCAAATAGTTTCCAAGCGTTCTGAATCTAAACGGTATCACCAGCTACTGGGAGTTTTCCAATGTCTGAAAGTAGAAGTGATCTCTTCTGTCCAAAATATCTCACAAATGTGTTGTGATTTATTTCTAAGAAATATTGGATGTCTTCTTGAGTGTAATTGTTTCTGAATCTTGGTGCTTTACCAAAGCATCATGCCAAAAGAGGGAGTTTCTCCCATCCCTAATGTCCCAAAAGCTGTGGTGTTGAATAAGGGCTCTTTGGGTATTGCTCGCTTTCCAAATCGAGGAGCCAGGAGGATATTGGTCAAATTTGACAAGATTGGGAGTACTATTTTGAGATATCCATTTCCACTAGATATTAGCAAAGAGTTCCTTGTTATTAATCTCAGGGTCCCTGATCCCAGGGCCTCCTTGTAGCTTTGGAAGACAAACCTGCTTCCAGATTACCAGGGCCCGCCTATTCCTGTTCTTATCACATCCCCAAAGAAAGTTTTTTTGAAGTTTTTTAATGTGTTTGAGCACCCATTTAGGAGCAGCAAGGACAGAGAAAATATATAGAGGCATGGATTGCAAAACATCTTTGAGAAGAACTAGACAGCTAGGAAGGTTTAAGGATCAAAATTTCCAAGAGGTAATTCGAGTTTCCAGCTTGTCCAAAATCTCTTTCCACGAGGAGTGCTTGATCACAAAATAAAATAGCGGGGATCCTAAGTACTTCGAGGCCATAGTGGCCACATAAAATGTGTGAATTCTAGATATATTGCGTTGGTTGGTGATGATGGTATTATAAAAGAAGATATGAGACTTTTCCATATTAATGGAGGTGCTTGAGTCCTTAGAGAAGATGCCCAAGATGGATTTAAAAGTACGAGCTTTTTGGACTAAGGGGTGACCAAAAAGGAGGTTGTCATCCACAAACTGCTGGTAGAGAGTGGGGGGGGGGGGGGGNAAAAAGGGTAAAGCGGATCACCTTGTCTAAGCCAATGAGAGGGGGATAAAGTGGAGGAGTGCCTACTATTGAAAAGAATGGAGTATAAGGAAGATGATATTAAAGAGATAATCCAATTGGTCCAAATCCGACAGAAACCAAAGGCCAGGGAAGTTTTCTCAATGAACTCCCAACTCATTTTGTCGAAAGCTTTGGAAACATCAAGCTTTAGGAGCATGCCAGGAATTTTGCATTGTTTTAAGGAATGGGTAGTTTAAAGAGCTAGGATGATGCCATACATGATATTTCTTCCCTCCACGTAACCATATTTATTAGTTGAAATAGGTAAAGGAATAAGGGATTTCAAAGGATTGGCGACAACTTTAGAGATTGTTTTGTAAGTAACATTGCAAAGAGAGATGGATCGGAACTTACCAGGGTGATCGACACCAAATTCCTTTGGAATGAGAGTGAGGTAAGTGGAATTGAGGATAGGGAGAACCCACTGCTTCTTTCTTGATTCTTCCAACAATTCTAGAACCTCAGTTTTAAGCAAGTCCCAACAATGATGAAAAAAATTGATGGTAAAACCATCAGGGGCAGGAACTTTGCCTTCCGCCATCTAGTGCACCGCAATTTCCACTTCCTGCATGGAGATCGACTTCATCAGAGAGGCATTATGCTCCTTAGTAATTAAGGAGGGGATATTCTTTAGGATCTGATTAATGGATTCATCTCTTGATGCAACAGGTTCAATAAGCATGGTTTTGCAAAACCCAAAAAGCACCTTTTCCAGATATGCATGCTCCTCTAGAATGGTGCCTTCCTTAGATTTGAGTTTTGCAATCCTATTGTTCATCCTGTGTTGGATTGTGGATCTATGAAAGAAAGTAGTGTTTATTTCTCCCTCTTTAAGCCAATGAACTCTTGAATTCTGTTTCCACAAAGTTTCTTCCTGTTCAGAGCGTTTGTTAAGACAATCCTGGAGGGATTTTTCTTTGATTTTTGTTTTGTCTGTATACCTAGTATTCATAATGGTCTGCTGCATGGTTTCCAGCTCATTTTGAATAGCATCTTTGTCCTTGAATATGTTTCTAGAAGTACTATGATTCCACTTGCGAAGGTTTTACCAAAGGATCCGAAGCTTCTGGTGCACGAAGGGAATTTTGGATATCCCTATGACATGCATATTGGTCCACCACTATTTCATAGTTTCATTAAGGAATCATGGGTTAACCAGAACTTTTCAAATTGGAAATGACGATAAAGGGTTGTACCAATACTGTGTTAGGAGAGGGATATTGGTCAATGGTCAGAGCCTGCAGTAGGAATAATGATGGATTCCAGGACCTCACCAAAAGCAAGGATATTATTTGTGACAAGGAAGAGGTCTATTCTTTTGGAAATATGATGAACCCCTCCACTTTTATTGTTCCAGGTGAAGAATCCATAGGATGGGAGAAGGTCAATAAGGGATATGTTGGCAATGTTATCTTTGAAGTCCTGATGTTCCATGGAGAGGGATCTCAAACGTCCTTTCTTTTCCTCCAGATTGAGGATCATATTAATTTCTCCTGCGATTAGAATGGGGGATTCAAGATGCTGCTGGAAAAACCACTCAAGATAATGAAGGAGTTGGATCTTGAGATTGGGGGGTTGAGGCCTATAAACATTGATGAGATGAACTCTTGTATTGGTTCCAATAATGTGAAAGAAGGAAAATATGGAGTGGGTGATGGAGGCAAAGTTACTAAAAGAGACATGCAAAGGATTCCATGTGATGGAAATACCCCTCGAAGCTCCTTTGGGATGAATCGCAATTCTTTGACTTCCTTTCCAAATTTTGGTGAAAAGAGTAGAGAGAGCTTACTATAGAACATTTAGTTTCTTAGAGAAAGAGGATAGAGGGCTTATCTCATAGAATTTTCCTTTTGAGAATTATGTGCTTGGAGGATACATTTAGTCCTCTGACGTTCCATGAGATGATCTTCATGGGATAACTTGCGAAGAGGTAGAGAAGAATTCTGTTAGATGAGCATAATTCCCCAATTCAACCAGCACATTGCTTAATTTGTTTAAATGTTGTAGATCAGTTTTATGACCTCTCTTCCTATTATCCTTTTGAGTTTTTTGTTTTTCCTTTTGCAAAGGGTGATAGACTCCAATTTTATGTTGGGATTTCGCTTTAACAAGTTCTTCCTGTAGAAGTTGTATTTTTTGTGTAGGAATGGAGTCAAAGGATTTCCGAGTGCAGGCATCCCAGATCCAGTTCTCATAGATCAGGTTCTCTCATATCCTCATCAGTGAGTTCATTTTCCCTAACCTCTACAGGAAGCTCCAAAGGAACTGGCATAGGGCCATTCAAAGGGTCCAATATTTTGTCCGGTGGATTAGAAATGGTAGGAGGATTTCTTAGTCCTGACTTGATCTGCATAGGTATCTCTTGGATCATGGGATATTGAATCAAGGGGTTTTAATCAGGATTTTACATGAGCACGTCCTTAGTGGGACTTTCCAATTGATTATCCAGGACTGTAAAGATATTACTGGTGGTAGGGGTATTTTCTTGAAGCTTTTCCATCACAGATTTGCGATTATTACGCCTTTTTTCCCTAATTTCTTGAACCCTTCAACATCTTGTTCTTCACTCTTCATATTTTCCTGACTGGCTCTATTGATTGGGAAATATATGAACATGTGTCCATGCTCATGGGATTTGCAGTAATGAAATGGAACATGCTCATAATCAAGAAGTCAGATCGAGTCTGAATCTTCATGATTTAAGCAAATTGCATCTGGAAGGGTTGGAAATATGCACGTAGACATAGATCATGGCATAGGAGGTGTACTTATTCATTTTTATCTGGTTAGCATATTTGACATAGGTTCCTAGAGTATTACAAATTTATTTAAGGGTATCCTCATCCCCATATTCTTGTGGAAGGGAATACATTCGGATCCAAATAGGCACCCAAGATAAATCTTCCTTTTCTGGGCTAAATCTTTCCATCCAGTTTCTGAGGTAAAGTCGCATTGAAGAAATCGGGGCCTCCTTCTTCTACCTTATATGTATCATCTAGGTGGTGAACGATTATGGTAAAGAACCCTTTTAAACCAATTTGTAGGTCAAAGTGAGCTTTAGGTTTCCATTTTGCTGCCATCCATCCTCGTAAGGCCTGTTTAGCTGGCCAAAATCCCATGAATTCTCCTATGAGAGCGTGATCCTTTATTTTTTGGGTGCTATGCTGCCTCATTTCCCGTTTTGTTGACTGGTTTTTCTCCTGTGTTGGATATCCCTCCCCTCAAAGAGATGATGAGTTCCTTTGTTTCAATTTGGATGGAGATTGGTTCCGCAGAGATGGATTTGTCGATCGGGTCATTTCCGGGTTTGTTGAAGGGTGGTTGGGAGGGGTTGTTGCCCTCCTCTATCTGACACCATTAGATTACTTAGTATGTACTACCCAGGAGCGATCGAAAAGGGCGAAGATGATACCCTATCTTCTCGCTCCAAGAAAGTTTTTAGCAGAGCAATTCATGCAATGCATTCCTTCTCGTGTCTTGAGAGCACATGTTTTAATGAAGGATTGGAACCAACTACCTCAAACAATATTATTATGACAAAGAAATAATATTACAAATGAGCTTCTCATAATCGATCAACTAGCAAATGACACTCCATGTTATTTGAATAGAGATCACGGATCAATTAGGTGTTAAGCAACATATCAATGGTGGTCAAAATCGATGAGAAGTTGAATTGTTGGACCACTCTATGTCAATATCACATCATGGCCATCGAATTGCATATATACAAATGCGTACTAAAGAAACACACTTTTATCTAACATAGGTATTAGAATAGTTGATATTAACTAACTCCTAAGTCTTTGAGTATCCTAAGACAAGTTATTTCTCTTAATATTCTTCTTATACTAAAAATATAGTATAAAACTATGATACTAGTGTTAGTTAATATTGTAGACAATAGTCCAAAATCAATAATTAAGCAAAAGTTAATTGGATATAGAAGATAATGAATATTTAATCAGACAAAATATTAACAAAACATTAGCAATTACATAGTATAAATACATTCACACAATATTTAATTGGAACCATATCAATACATTCATGCATATAAAAAAGACTTTTCTCTAAAAATGAAAATGGAAAAACCAATATTTAATGAGATTTGATTTTTAATAAGGGCATTATTACACATGATGAGCTATGTATTCACAATAGATATTTTGGTGCATTCTCACTCTACAAATAAGTGTAGATGGCTTTGGGTCATTAATAATATTATGCTCATGCATATATATATTAATGGTTCCTTTATCCTCTAATATCTAAGCAAATTGCTTCATCAATCCTCATTCTTCCATTATTGTAATTTTTCTTCCCAATCTGCAATTCTCCTTCTTGTTTTGCCATCTTTTATTTTCATTAAGGAAGTCTCTCCTTGAAAGACCAACCATGATGATGATATTTTATTTTCATTTCTAATATCTTAGAATAATTTTAATAAACATCCATCTTTTCCACAAGTTAACTTAAATAATTAAGTATTGTGAATTTGTAAGTAGAAGGTCATTGCACCAAGTCTTTGAGCTAATTATTTCTGTGAATATTGTGAATCTCACTCGATATCCACATTAAATTAAGTTATCAAAACTATAATTAAATAATTTACTCTAAATATCATTCTAAAAAAAATACCCAAAATATTTCACATATTATCTATTTATTTTAAGAAAATATAAATTTAACGATTAAAAAACTTTTAAACATTATAAAAATCATGGCTCAACCTTCATCCAATTTTATAAATATAATTTAAATATTAATTATTTTATTAAAATTATTTATAAAAATCATTACATTGGTCCCTTATGGACTTTGTCTTATTTCCTTCATTACATTTATATCTAAAACCAATTAACATATACTACCCTCCATATTACATCTACGGAAGAACATTTACTACATGATGAAAAGTGCAAAAAAGATGGAGAAATGAAATTTGTATGTTAATTGATAGTAAAATATGTGTTGTTAAAATGCAATTTGTGTGTTAATTGAAAATGAAATTTCTTTACTTATGGATTTCTAAAATCCAGGACTTTGACAATGTATTTCCATTAGTGAAGTATAAGATATATGTTGTTATTATCATCCTATTATGCTTCATTGATAAACTTATCCATCTCTCTATCGAGAGAAACATGGATCTCTCTTCCAATATAAGATAATATCTTTTCATTTAAGGCATATTTATTTTTATAAGATAATCTCTTTTCTTTTAAGACATATTTACTTTCAAATTAGTATAAGATAATTTCTTTTCATTTACTTTCAAATTAGCATAAGATAATCTTCTTTCTTTTAAGACATATTTACTTTCAAATTAGTAGATGGATTTTTTTTGGAAATATATGATTCTTAAAAAGTGTTTTTTTTATTTATTTTATATTTTATATAATGAATTTTAAAATAAAAATAAAATATATAATGTTACTATTATTTTGTGTTAATTTTTTTAATTTATGGGAGTGTTTTTTGGTTTAAGAAATTATGACTTAGGGGTATCTAAGACATCAAAATTACTCGGGGATTGCACCCATCTTAGGCTACACAAACCCTCAACTAGTTGGATTTTATATGTTTTCTCTCAACTAGCTCACCCTTAAAGAAATTGAAATCAAATTACCCCATTGATGAGACCAACATCTTAATTGAATAAGCTAACGAAAATTGACAAAAACTATATTATTTTAATATAAAGTTTATAACAAGATAATTACATATAATTATTTATATTAAATACAATATTACGAAAGATTGATTCATATTACAATGTATATTTTATATTAAATTTACGTTTATATGATGAAATATAATTTCAAAATTATGTTTATATGATAAAAGTTTAATTTTATATTATATCCCTTTAATTTAGAAATTAATTAGTTGATTTTGAACAATAATAGAGCCACATGCATTGATGCATTGGCGCCATAGTGTTTACCTTTAATATTTACTCTCCAACACATTTAGGCCAAGAAGGTCTTTGCTTACATTAGCATAAATGTAGGTATTGTAATCACATTTATTAGTTTTGAAATCGAAAGCAATAAACTTACCCAATTCTTACCAATGGATTGTATAGTTTGGTAGCCCTAATATTCTAAAGGGAGGCAAGGTAATTCAATCAATGACATATATTTATATGAGAGTTAATTTCAAAAGTGCCATGACTTCTTTTTTTAAGTAGAAAATATCATTCATTTTTTATTATAAGAAATTGTTTAGATTACTCAGAAAAAAAATAGTCCTAACCATGCCTCGAAGCTAGAAAAGTCTATCAACATAACTAAATAGTGTATAAGTCCCATATCCACAAAAAAGTAACAAGTTAGTGGTCTAATTCTCCATAAAAGGATACAAAAGCATCTAATAAAAGAAATCGACTTATCAGTCCAAAAATAAAGTCAAATAACCCTTGCTACCTCAGAATCAAAACACTGCTGAAAATCATCTATTCAAATATCCTGAATAAAGAGGAGTATGTCAGTTCTCCCTCCACAAATTCTAAGATAGTGAGGAGACCAGGAGGGGACAAAAGTGATTCCTTAGAGAGGCTATCAACAATCTGGTTGTTCTCTCTATAAATGTGCTGACAAAGGACACCTTAGAATGAATCCTTGAGAGCTTTAGTCCATTTACACCAATCCTCAAGCTCCAAAACCTGTAAGTTTTCAAGATTATTGAACCAATCAATAATAATCCTCGAATCACCAAAGACCTTCCACTTCAGAAGACTCATTGAAGGTGCCGAAAAGATTAGTCCCCAAAGTGCTAATTGTTCCGCTTTGGTATTGGTAGTACTACCACATCCAATATTAGAGTGGAAGATATGAGTCTTACTAATATACAACAATACAGCGACCCCCCTCTTCCATCCATCGCAGATCCATCAAAGAATCCCATCGCTGAGGAAACCACTGGTGCCAACCCAATAACTCTACCAGGTTTGACTGTAACCATCCCAAGATATTCCCCAGAAAACTTGATGATCCTCCTCCTAACAATACAAACATTTGGTCTGATATCACCAAAAATAATTTCATTCCTAGCTAGCCATAAAAACCAGCAACATAAAGTAAAAATATACAACAATTTCAAAAACAAAATACCATAACTTTAAGCTTGCCATACTCCATCAACCATAACCCTCTATCAATAAGTCAATATCTATTTGTCTTAATACCAGCATAGATCCATCTTAAAGGTGGCTCTACCAAGTGCTGATAGGGATCAAATCTTTGTAGGTGCAAACCATTCCCCCCTAACGAATCCAATACCCACCCATTTTGTCCTTAAAATCGCGTCTTCAACATAATGTGTAGTTTAAAGGGAGGTTGCCATGGATTATCGTTCTACAGGGTGTCCTTGCACAGTATTGCACACTGCTATGGATGATACACAAAGGGGTATCACTTCATATATTTGATTTTGCAAGTAATATTTGTGGTAATTAATATCATATTATTATGGCACTGTATTAATACTTTTATTACCTATGCAAACCAATTTGTTACCTGCGCAAATTAGTGCCATATCCCCACAAATTAATTGTTGCAGTGGATGGCTCATGTATTTATGCATATTCTTGTAGTCTCTGGAATCATAAGAAATGATAATGTTGTTCCAGTCGCGAGGGAGTTAATGTTTGTATTATGTCATTAATTATATGTATTCCTAGGTATTAATCCATATTGTTGCAGTCTATGCATCCACTAAAAATGATAATATTGTTGCAGTGAACTGTCATGCTCAAGTATTATTTGCATTACATTGATATATTTTCTTTGTATTACAATAATATCTAGATATGGTATGTTTTATTTACATTACAACAAATAAAAAATTGATTATAATTTTTGAATGTTTTAATATTTATGGTTTTAAATATAAAATGGTTATTACAAGGGATTTAAGAGAAATGATTTAGATGAGATTTCATTATTTTTTTATAAGATGGCGATGAGTAAATTATAAGAGGTTGAGTAGTTAGTGTGATATAGTGACTTGAAATGTGGTGAAGTATATTAATTATTGCCCATGATTTATAATAAAAATCAATATTTTGAAAAAAAAAATATTTTAAAAAGTTTGAAAAATAACCACAATACTACTACCTCTTAAATATATTTTAAAAAGTTTGAAAATATCCAAAACAATGATTAATGTGGGTTTGTTAGAATCTGGTTATTAAATTTAACCTAAAACATTTTTTTTTTTTAATTTAGCTTTAAACTGATATTTTTAATGTCATGTTAGTTCTTAAAATATTATAATGTGAAAATGACAACCTCTAGAAATTTTACGTGTATATAATTTTTTTTAATAAGAGCTTAATATTATTAATGATATGTAATGATGATTAAAAAAGAAGAGTAAAAACTATGTGAAAAACAAACATCCATGGAATTTATTGAGAAATTAAAACAACAATGTCTTAAAACAGTATTAAATTTTTCTAAAGCAAATAAATTTATGCATGAAACATAAAAATAGAAATAATAATAAATTTAAAAACAAATATTGTTTACATATAAAACCTTCTTAAACCATATTATTATTATTATTATTGCACCAAATTTGGTAAATGAATAATATGAAAACATATGAAGCTAAAATTAAACTTAAAGAAAGAATATTATATTTAAGAACTTGATTTAAACTTAACATTATACGAGTTTTATGTTTTATAAGAAAATGAAAATAAAGATTGTGATTGATGCGAATTTGTTTTTGCTAAATAATTAATTAAAACATCAATGACTAGATTGCAATTGTAATAATAAAGATTTAAAAAGCTTAAGCCAAAGTTTTGGGTATATTCAAATTATTTATTTTTATTTTTAATTGACATGAGTATAAGCTCGAAAAGAGTTACACATCCCCCAATGAAACCATATAAAGCCAATATTAAACTTAAAGAAGAATATTGTATTTAAAATTTAATTTAATATTAATTTTTTAAACTTGACACTATAATAGTTTTATGTTTTAAAAGAAGGTAAAAACTAATGTATTTTATTTATTTTTCTAAATAATTCATAAGAAAGTCAATGAATAGATTGCAATTGTAATATTAAAGATTTAGGTTGAGATAATATTTCATTTTTAATTTGGGTTAACTGAAATTATCACATGAATCATGAGAAAAAAGATAATATTAATTGTGTTTAATACCGTGAGATTTCTTTATGAGATAGAAAGTTTATACAATCTTTTTTAAGAATTCTTTTATCTGATTTACTTAGTTTTAAAATGAAAGCTTAAGGGTGTTGAGAAAATGTGAACTTCAACATGCTTCATATATGAATTTGTAATTGGATTTAGTTTTTTATTATGTTTGGATATTTATTTTATTTTTATCAAGCCGACCAATTTTTTGGTATATTCAAATTATTTTATTTTATTTTTTATTTTTATTTGAGCCTATTATAAGCACGGAAGGAGTTACACATCCCCCCTTACTAGGGTGTAGAATGTGCCTCTCGATGCAATAAAGCCAATATTAAATTTAAACAACAATATTATTTCTAAAATTTAATTTAATATTAATTTTTTAAGCACTATAATAGTTTCATGTTTTAAAAGAAGGTAAAAACAAAAATTGTGGTTGATGCATTTGTTTTTTTGCTAAATAATTAATAAGAAAGTCAATGAATAGATTGCAATTGTAATATTAAAGATTTAGATTGAGATAATATTTCATTTTTAATTTGGGTTAGATGAAATTATCACATTAATCATGAGAAAAAAGATAATAGTAATTGTGTTTAATACCGTGAGATTTCTTTATGAGATAGAAAATTTATGCAATTTTTTTTAAGAATTCTTTTATGTGATTTAGTTAGTTTTTAAATGAAAGCTTAAACGTGTTGAGGAAATGTGAACCTCAACATGGTTCATATATGAATTTATAATTGGCTATGTTTTTTTATTATGTTTTGATATTTTATTTTTACCAAGACAACAAATTTTTGGGTATATTCAAATTATTTTCTTTTCTTTTTATTTTTTATTTGAGCCAATGTTAAGCACGGAAGAAGTTACACATCCCCTAGTGAGCTGTAAAATGCGTCTCTCGATGCTAAAACTCCATAATAAAAAACCATTTACAATTAAATGAATATAATTGTAGACTCTAAAAACTACTCACTACCTTTATTGAGTACCGAAGCTCCTTCAACGAAAGGCAAAAACCATTGAACCTACATATCAATGAATGTTATAAAAAAATGTCATCATAGTCTTGGGTGCTTTCCTAATTGTCATAATCCATGAACGAATTTTTCATTCTTCAATTCTTCTTTTTAATAAATGTATACCATTGTGCTTACATAACCCTAACCTATTAATAAAGACATGGTGACTTACTTTTAACCCTTACATTGATATTTTACATAATTCAAGTAATTGTGTACGGATTTTTCTTTCTGGAATCCTTTTTTTATTCAAATGGGGTGTAGGTTCTGTACCTTGTGCTTACATAACCGTAACCTATTAATAAAGACATGGCGACTTACTTTTAACCCTTACATTGAACATTTTCATAATTCAAGTGATATAAACAAGATTTCATAGTATCCTTATAGAATACTTGAGCGATGCTTATGTTGAGGCCAATGATAATGATTTAGTTAAGTGTATTATCATATTTCTAGAGACTAGTAAATTTTTGTCACACCTACACTTAATGTATATACATATGTTGGCTTAAGTAAAGGCATCCCTAACCAACTTGTGTTGGTCACCGAAGATAAAGTTTGAAAACAATTATTGGATTATGAGAATATAAATTTTCATTATAATTGATTTATTGATGTGTTTTCATGGGTAGTAATTTTTTAAGGTTATAATCTCATAACTACGCCAAAGGTGTTTCACAATGGAGATGTAGTCTCAAAATATTCTCCTTCTCCTTGGTCACTAACAATTTGACACATGTCACCTGGTCAAAAAATTTGGTTATTAGGTACAACATGCCAAGGTTAAAAGTTTTGGTTATTATATCTCGTGATCCAGCAGGGGTCGAAGAAGGTGACATGAAGTTGATCGGTTAAGTACACGTTTTGAAAATGCTCAGGATTTATTCTGTTTGTTCGTATTTTTTCCGCATATCTTCTTCCTCTGCCGAGTCCATCCTTATTTTAATTCGCACTGCGTTCTTTTTTATCGGTCTACCTCTAAATTTGGCAGTTTTCGGTTATTATAACTGGTGATCTGGCAGGACTAAAGAAGCGGCATAGAGTTGATCGGTTAAATACACGTTCTGAAAATGCTTAGGCTTTATTCTTTATGTTCATACTCTTTATGTGTAACTTCTTCCTTCGTAACATTTTAATTAGAATTTTTGTGCAAAATATTTTTGATGTAATTCCTTTTGGATTATTTAATGGATATAATGCAAGCTTTTGCTTTTGTGTAGGGTAAACCACCAGATCGTGAGCGTTACGGAAAAATAAAATTGCCCTCAATTTGTTGGAATCCTGGAATTTTGGTAAATTAGAATGGTTGAAATTGTAGTTTTCATGGCTTAAATTACTATTTTGCTAATTCAGATAGTTTTAAAATTTAGTTTAGTATGGATCATTATGATTGTTGAATTGTCTTAAAATTTAGTTTATGATAGATTATTATGATTGTTGAAATTATATAATTACAAAAATTACGATTTTTATAATTTTTTTTGACTAAATATGATAAAAAAAACAACCAAAGAAATTGGGCTTTTATTGTTCTTTATCTTATGCTTTAGTGGAGCAGTATACAAGCAAACCAAATTGGCTTCAATCTGTAAGAATTTGATGAAGAAAGAATAAAGGAAATTGTACTTTCTATTACTCAAATCATAATGGAATGCGGTGAACAAAGAATGAAAGAAATTGTACTTTCCATTACTCAAATCGTAATTTTAACAATTTGAATAATTTTAAAATTAAGTATTTAGTTTGAGATGTTTCATAATAATTATTAAAATTGAGGGCAATTAAATTTTGTGTGTAAACGAGTGTGTTAAATTATTGTTTTTATTTGAGACAAAAAAATATATATATTGTTTTTATTTAACATAAAAAAAACTTGTGTAATGTCTGAAATTATTGTTATTGTCTTAAACCACTGTCTTTATTTGAGACAAAAAACAATTAGGTGATCTATATAAAACCAACATAGATCTAGATTTATTAAGTACTAAAGTCATTATTTTAGAAAAAGTAAACGAAATAAACGAGGTCTATAAGCATCAAAGTCTTTATTTTAGAAGAAAAGAAAATGAAATAAAAATAATAAAAACTAAGAAATACTAAATATTAATAGACATACCAGTTATCCCAATATTAGTAGTAGTTGCAATATATTTAAGTTTAGCCAAATTAGAAAGCTTTGGTCATTTTGTGAAATACATATCACTACTAAAATTGTTTATTTAATAAGAACATATACATTAATATATCATGCACTTTTGGAAACCATATAACCTGTAAATATTTACATAGTAATCAAGTATAAAGTACGAATTGATTAAAAATGCATGATAGCTAAACAAATAATATTAAAATACATTTTAATTAAGAAATTTATTTAAAAATGTATTTTAGTTTAAATGTTATTTATTCAAATATATTTATGGAAAGTGGATGAAAAAAATCAAAGTTCTTATTTTCGCATTCCGCAATGCAGAAATTGGTAATCGGGAAATAAGATAAAAAAAAATATGAGACAAAGACTTTTCCAATTTCCGCATTCGAAAATTGGAAATCAGAACAATACACTTGAGAGAAAAAATGGTATGAGTTTTTTCATTTGGGATCTTTCTTTAATTTGAACCTCATTTTGAATTAGGTAATATGGATCAATGAAATAACAATAGAAAATACACTGAAATCAAATCAACGAGAACAATAAATTTAAACAACAAAGAACAAAGAACATATTATGTTCACGTGATTAAATGAACAAAAAACAATGGAATAAAAATAAATTATAGTAATATATAGGCATATTTGATAAATCAATTTAATGGGTGGTGCAAGTAAATTATTTAATTGGTATATATATATATATATATATATATATA
>LPNX010947877.1:260779-332402 GCA_001517045.1 Pseudotsuga menziesii
GGTTCAGAAACATGCTCAGAATTACAAACACCCCTTCGGATTAAGAGGGGGATTGTTAGAATATAATCCGTTAGGGATTATAATATTGTAAATAACTTAATAGGAATAGTTGGAAGCCGAAAAGGCTGGACGGAAGGTGAAATAAACCGTCACATGAATGTATAAGTGAATGCTTAGCCATGAATAGATTAATTGAATTGGGAGTTATTACCAACATATAGAACCGAAAATGAAGACATAGACATAGGCTGAGAATCAGGAAAGTAACAAGAATGACCAAATGGTTCTTAAAAATGACAGAGAAGAAATAGAAATTGAAGATCTAGATCTGGATGGTCTAGAAGTGGCATTCTCTATTAAACTACCAATCAAATCCCACCACAACAAGTCTCTCTACTGGAAAAGGTGATAATAAAGGCAAAGGAAATGAAATTTCTTGGAGTAGTGTCTGAATCCCACCCAAATGGTAAAAAGAAAGGGAAAAAAGAAAAAAGGGGAAGGCCTAGCAATGTGCAAAGAATCCAGCTTGTTGGGGCTCAACTAGTAGTATCAAGGTAGTATCCAACCATAGATGCGGCCCTCTCTCCCTCAACCAATTAGTCTCCAATGCAGATCACAACCTGGAATATAAGAGGCTGCACCAGTACCTTGAAGATTCGTCTTCTTAGAAGAAGGATAGAGTTGGAAAAACCGAGCATTATCTTTCTACAAGAAACCAAATGCTCGGAGGAAGATTTAAAGATGGTAGGAGGAAAAGTATGGAGGGGAAGTTAATTTATAGCAGTGGACTCGAAAGCGGTAGTAGGCGCTATAGGGATCCTGTGGAACCCAAGGGAGGTTTGCCTCAGTGTCTTTTTTGCAACTCAATTTTCTCTGTCGGCAGCTTTCTAGATCTTAGGCGCTAGTACCAGGAGGTTTGTGACTAATGTTTATAGCCCTCCTCAGAAAAAACAGGAAAGAGAATTTCTGGAGTCGTTAGGAATGGTCAAACATTTGTCAGGAGGAATACCTTGGATTTGTGGAGGAGACTTCAACTTGGTCAGGAACATAGACGAAAAAAAAGTTGGATACGACAGTTAAACTCCAATAGCGAATATTTTAATGAAGTTATTGATAATCTAGAAATGGTTGATCTCAGAACAAGTAATGGTACCTTTACTTGGAACAATAAAAGAAATGGGGACATAGGTATAGCATGTTGGCTGGATCACTTTTTGGTCTCGAGATCCATCATTATGGCTGGAAGTGAGATGAGCACGGTGGTACTTCCATCGGCTTGATCTGACCATTGGTATGTAAGATTGGAGTGGGAAAGCATAGGGAGAAATTTGTGAAGACCCTTTCGTTTTGAGAAGTTCTAGCTCCTCCAAGGTGACTTCCTGGAGCAACTTAAAGAGTTGTGGGTAGAAATGCCAAGCATCAAAGGAATGAGGATGTATCAGTTCCAATAAAAACTCAAACTCTTAGAAGCTAATATCAAGAAACATAATAAAGAATCCTTCAGTAACATTTTTCAAGCAAAGCAGGAGCTAGGTAGAAAAATCAAAGAGGTCCAAATCGAAGGGATGTCGAGTGGTTTCTTGGAACAGATCCGGGATCAGGAAAAACTACAAATTCAAAAATTTAGCCTCAGAGAACAACAAGAGGAAGTCTTTTGTCATCAGAATTCCAGGGTTAAATGGATCCAAGAAGGTGAACGTAACACAAGTTTCTTTCACAAAGCGGCCATACAACATCGTCATGGAAACCGTATGGCAAGAATGAAAACGGAAGAGGGAAACATTTTCGAGACCCAGGAGGCCCCGGAACTCACCCTAAACACCTTCTTTTCCAAACTTCTTAAGGAACTAGATTGGGACAAGGAATTCGTTCATGGAAAAGTGCTAAAGCATATTCCAAAATTCATCACGGAAGATAACAACTTCATGCTAATGAAACCTATAGAGCTGGAGGAAGTGGAAACTGTGGTCAAACAAATGGTGAATGAAAAATCCCCAGGACCCGATGGATTTACCACCAACTTCTTCCACGCATGTTGGGATTGGCTAAAAGAGGAGGTGTGGACTGTGGTGGAGGACTCGAGGAAGATGAATAGTATTTTGACAGCTCTGAATGCTACCTTCCTAACGCTTATTTCCAAATAAAATGGAACTAAAGACCTTGGTAAGCTTAGACCTATTTCCCTGTGTAATGTCATATACAAAATCATCTCTAAGGTTATAGCCAATAGGCTTCGACCCTTGCTTCCCTCCCTCATCTCGTTAGAACAGGTGGGATTCATTGAAGGTCAAAAAATTCTGGATAGAATAATATTAGTCCATGAAACCATTCACTCAGTTGAAACCATGGAAATCCCAGGTATGCTTCTGAAACTGGATTTATCGAAGGCTTATGATAAATTGAATTGGAATTTCTTAGCAGGTGTCCTCCAAGATTTTGGGTTCTTAGACCAATGGACTGGTTGGGTAGCGAGATTAGTCTCATCGACCTTCTTCTCCATTCTAGTTAATAGGGCTCTTTCCCAACCCTTTCAGGTCTCTAGAGTAATTAGATGGGGTGACCCATTGTCTCCTTTCGTGTTCATCATCACAGCAGAGGGACTTGGACGAATGCTGAAGAATTTACGAAATGAAAATAAGATCAGGGGGCTATCCCTTAATGTATATTTGGAACCACAAACTCATCAACAGTTTGTGGATGACACAATGCTCATGGGGCCTTCTAGTGTCTAGGAGGCACGTGGCATAAAAGAAGGGCTAGATACCTTCCTGGAATCTAGTGAACTTGAAATAAATAAGGAAAATTTCCAGGTATATTTCTTTAATACCCTGAATATCACCAAAAGGAACATCTTAAGAATCTTGGAATTCTTGCAAGGAGGACTTCCTTCCAAATATTTGGGTGCCCCTCTAGCTGAATTGATTATCAGACAAATCTCATGGAAGGACCTACTAGACAAGATTAAGCATAACGTCAGTCATTGGACCTTTAGAGTCCTTAATTTTCTGAGTCTCCTTATACT
This sequence comes from Pseudotsuga menziesii, assembly GCA_001517045.1. Taxonomy (NCBI): domain Eukaryota; kingdom Viridiplantae; phylum Streptophyta; class Pinopsida; order Pinales; family Pinaceae; genus Pseudotsuga; species Pseudotsuga menziesii. Next base: position 263,802 of record LPNX010947877.1, read on the forward strand.
TGTTAAATATGTCCTTTAAGCTATGCCTTTATATATATTCTCTCTCCTGGATGCACCTAAATATGTGATAAAGCAGATACAGAATATTCAAAGGAACTTTATGTGGGGAGGTAATGATGGACATAGAAAATGGCCTCTGGTAGACTGGAAAACAATCCGCAAACCCAAAGATGTTGGGGGTCTTAGACTGCATGGCCTACTGGATATAAATAAAGCGATGGGAGACAAAATTTGGTGGAAATGGATAACCCACTAAGAATGAACCATGGGCCAAACTCTAGCATGCGAAATATGCACCATAGTGGCCTAAACAAACACTGATCAGATTCAAAGAAAAAATCCCGGGTTCTAGTATCTGCAAGGCGTCTCAGGAAAACTGAATCCTAATTCAAATTCATAGCTTATGGGAGGTTAGAGACGGCATATGACAATGTTTGATAAAGACACTTGGAACCAAGAGTTGAGCATAACAATCCAGGAGGATATACCAATGTTCATCTAGACTCTCCAGAACAGGAAGATGGATAAGGTGGTAGATTTATGGGATTCAAAATCCTCTGATGATCTCTTCCGAACATGGAAACAGAAAGAATGGTGGAAAAATCTTGCACCAATTGAGGACATTGAATAATTTTATAAGGAACTATGCTCTAGGAAGATACCCAAACTTGATAGCGCGGAAAAGCTTAGATGGGGATACACGAACAGTGGTTGCTTCAACATTAAGGAGGCCATAGAGAGGTTGACAGAAGCTCACGGTTTGGAAAAGGAGGTGAAATGGAGAAAAATATGGGGGGGAATTGGTGGCTCAAAGTGGAATCCTTTATCTAGATCCTCCTTAAACGATGAATCCTTGCGTGGGACAATATCCAGGTCAAGGGGATTTCGGGACCCTCAAGATGTTGCCTTTGCGAAATAAACAATGAAATCATAAATCACCTCCTGGGTGAATGTCCAGTTACAGACGCTATATGGGAAAAAGGTGTCGGAATGTAAAAAAAAAACCATAGACACAAAGGAATACCGGACCTAATGATAGCAATATGGCTGAAGAACGTCTTCACAAATAAAATAGTGAATAGAGTTTGGGAGTTGTTTCCCGGATTCATAGTCTGGGAAATTTGGAAAACACGAAACCTTTGAATCTTTGAAATTAAAAAGAGAAGGGTGGAGGAAACATGGGAAATGATAGAAAATCACATTAAAGAAATCATTACCTTAAATTTATGGACCTAAGAGGATTTTGGTATAGAAGCAATGGAAAGACAAATTCTTTATGAATGGGGAATATGGAAGTTACCTATGAACAATTCGCGTCCCAACAACATGATCAAACCTCATCGAAGTCTGGAAGTTGCCACCAACTGGAGCCTTCAAATCAATTTTGATGGAGCTACTAAAGGGAACCCGGGCCTGGTTGGTTTTGGTGGAGTAACCAAGGACTCAATGGGTAGAATTCTCAGCATTTTTGGGGGAAACTTGGGTAATAACACTAACAATGTAGCGGAGATGGAAGGCCTCATAAATGGGGTATCATGGGCATTGCATCGACAGAATACCTCATTTATTGTTAAAGGGGATTTACTGATAATCATTATTCTCACCATAAGGCTTCAAAATGGTGCGACCACAACACAAGTCTCCAAGAATTGGAGATGGGAAAGCAAGCTTACAGAGCTTAGAAGGAGGCTAATGGGGAACCCTGCAATTCAATTATCACATGTTAACATAGCAGGTAACAGGGTGGCGGATGCTTTAGCCAACAAAGGGGTGGGAAAGGGTAGTTCCTTTCCTATAAAAGGAATGAACGACAAGAAGGGTGGTACGATATGGAATCGGTGTGAATATTTGGCTAAGGAAGACATGACAAGGTGGCGGAGAAAGATGGATGGTGAGAAGTTAAGTCAGGTATCAGATCTCTCAAGCTTGATGGAGGACATATGTAATCAATTCCCCGCTTCCTCTCCACCACATGACAACTCCCTCCATATGAGCTCACCCACCATCATGGTTAGTACGTCGTCATCTCACCATGGGTTTCGGACTACAATCGACTCATTCTAGCTAGGTAGGAATAATGGCGAATACATGCACACTACACTTGGCATTAATATCATGCATGCCAAAGAGAAGGATGGCACAAAAATACAGCGTAAGGAGAATACAAAAACAACTAGTGGAATTATGGCCCGATCCGAAGATAGGATATCATTTATAAGGCGGTCTTGGAAGTGATGGCTGAGTACGGAGAGGTGTGCGAGAAATTCCCCTTGGGACATACCAGTGGAGAGAAACCGAGTGATGGATCCTGGACTTCCAAAATCATATCACCTCGTACAAGGTGGCCATTAATGGGGGATAGGTCGGCTAATCTATCGCACGGTAATAAATTTCTAGCAATGGCGGAAGGGCTCTATTTTCACAAGGATGGCACGCAAAAGTGGGTGAAGTGGAAGTATTAGTCAGAAAGGATGAGGCCCGAATACATCACATAGTTGAGGGGAAAAACTATAAATTTATTCCAAGAGGAAGGCTGGACCATCAATATTGAGATAAACGATGATTGTTTGTATTTACAGACCACTGAAAAATATATGCTTGGTGTTTTCATAGGCTCTGGGAATTTTTTGGTGTTTTCATAGGCTTTGGGAATTATTTGATCAGTAAGAAGATGGCTTAACGATGGAGAGCTCGGCGTCGGGAAAGGGTTTGAATGGAGGGTAGTAGCATACCCCAGGCCAACTCGTTTGCTACTATCTTGTCCACTGACGATAACCCGACTCCCATGTTGTTTAACTAGGGGTCTCAATATATGGCCAAGATCCCAGCCATGGTGGAAGCACAGATTGCGGTCAAATAAATCCACCTCCTACGTGAATACGAAAACCAACAAGGACACTCCTTGGCGGGTAGAATTCTTCTTGCTTGGGAACTGCAAGTGAAGGAACAGCTTGTGCATGGTATTTGAGAAGCACTGAACTTGATCAGGCATGGGAAACAAGAGAGTGTGGTTAGCTTCAGGATGCTGGACCTGATCATTGGGGAACTATTGGATCACCGAGAAGAGCAACATCCTGCTCTCATAGCTCCCCCTCTCACATATCCTCCTTCACAGTAAGGATTCGAGGACGAGTTGGTATTTTTTGGGTTTTCATTGTGTTTGGTATGCTTGGTATATTCCACAATTTTCGATATTTCGGATATTGAAGACTGGAGACTCAAGTTTTTGTTGAAATAATTTTATGGCTTCCCGATTTTCGATTCCCGATATTTCCGATATCGAAAACCAAAAACATCAATTTTTTTTATTATAATGTTGATTCATTTCTTCGATTTCTGATATTTCGGATCCCGAATATCGAGAATATTGTTTTTTATTTTAATATCGAGAATATTGAGAATATTGTTTTTTCAATTGACATGATTTGATACATTACGTCATTCAATCTAACATAATCAAGTAATGTAAGTCAAAGTTATAATGTTAGAAATTTTGGCTGCTTTTTTCAAATAATTTCTTTATTTTGGCTTTAATTTATTTATTTCTGTCTCTGTTTTTAATTTACTGAATTCTCCTTTTTTCTGCTATTTACGATTCCTATTATAACTTAATTTGGTTTTACAGTCTAAGCTATAATTTATGATTCCTCTTAATAATTTTTCTTTGAATATGATTGAATGCTTATCCATTAATTCGTTTTTTGGATTATAGGTTTTGTTCATATTTTAGGTTCTTTCTGGAAGGTCATGAACCTGTCTTTCAAGAAAACCCTATAGACCTCAACAAATAGATCAAAACTCAGTTAAAAACGATTTCAATTATGTTATTGTTCTCTCGTTCTCAATTTTCCTTGATCATTTCAACCCTCTAATCATCAACAAATTTATCAAAACTCACTTAAAAATGATTTCAATTTAGTTAAAAGCTCATAATGATCGATGACCGTTGATCTTTTAAAATTATCTTTTGTTATCTAAATGCCATGGATTCGATCTTGGGAATCCATCAAGCTCTGAGATTCATTTAACGTGTAAATGAAGAAGATAGTAAATTAGTTTATAAATTTTAAATATAGCAGAATGCGCTCGTTGGAAATTTAATCAGAATAATCACCTATAAACACAGCTTTGAAATCCTTTAAATTTTTTCTTCCGTGCAAGGTAAACCACCTGACCATGAACGGTATGGGTAAACCCTGGTAAACCCTCAATTTGTTGGAATCCTAAAATTCTGGTAAATTAGAATGGTTGAAATTGTAGTTTTCATGGCATAATTTAGACAATTTTAAAATTTAGTTTAGTATGAATCATTATGATTGTTGAATTGTCTTAAAATTTAGTTTATGATAGATTATTATGATTGTTGAAATTATATAATTACAAAAATTACAATTTTTATAAATTTTTTTGACTGAATATGATAAAAAAACGGCCAAAAAATTGGTTTTTTTATTGTTCTTTATCTTATGCTTTAGTGGATCACTATACAAACAAACCAAATTGGCCTCAATCTAATGGAATCCGATGAAGAAAGAATTAAAGAAATTGTACTTTCAATTACTCAAATCGTAATGGAATGTCGTGAAGAGAGAATGAAAGAAATTGTACTTTCCATTACTCAAATCATAATTTTAACAATTTGAATAATTTTAAAATGAGGTATTTAGTTTGATTTGAATCATAATAATTGTTAAAATTACATAATTACAAAAATTATAATTTCTATAAACGATTATGACCATATTTAATTAAAACACAACCTCAAAAACAAGGCATTTTGCTTGTCCTTTATCGTAAGTGATATAAACTACTCAAAGGAAATCACTATACATTATTTTTTGAACAATATTTAGCCATGGAATATGAAGAGACTAATCAACAATTAATGAGGTTAACTATTCATTCAATCATGTTTCTAATAAAGACTAATCAACAATTAATGAGGTTAACTAATCATTCAATGATGTTGCTAATAAATACAAACTCTTTATGGAGTTTAAACAACACCTTAGAATCAATCTTTAACGATGCAATGAATAGAGACTTCATTCAGTGTGAATGTGATAGCGAAAAATGCCACCATAGTTTCTACTATCAATGAAGAAATAAATACTATTGCACTTCTCTGGTTATTTTTTATTATTTGATTTAATTTCATTATTATATAAAGGAGGTTTTGAAGCAATATTTAAAATTTGTATAAATTGTCTAAAAAAAATCTTGTGTATTGTCATATATATTGTGTGTAAGCAAGTGTGTTAAATTATTGTTTCTATTTGAGACAAAACAAATTTGTGTATTTTCTTAAATATTGTTTTTATTTAACACAAAAGAAACTTGTGTAATGTCTTAAATTATTGTTATTGTCTTAAACCATTGTCTTTATTTGAGACAAAAAACAATTAGGTGATCTATATAAAACCAACATAGATCTAGATTTATTAAGTACCAAAGTATTTATTTTAGAAAAAAAAAGTGAAATAAACGAGGTCTATACGCATCAAAGTCTTTATTTAAGAAAACAAAATGAAATAAAAATAATAAGAAATAAAACATACTAAATATTAATAGGCATGCCAGTTATCCCAATATTAGTAGTAGTTGGGTGAAAACGCGAAGTTGGGTAACACTTCCATAAGAATCGGGTGTGCAAACAACATAGCGAACATTATTCGGCCGAATACCTATATCTATTCAGCCGAATAATGATAATTATTCGGCCGAATCATTATCATTATTCGGCCGAATAATGTTAACAGTGAACCATTTAATTTGACAGAACGCATAGCCAACCGGCATTTTTTATGGCCGTTTTATTATTTGTTCGGCCGAACAATTATTCGGTCGAACAATTATGCGGCCGAATATTTGTTCAACCGAATAATTGTTCGGCTGCATTATTGTTCAGCTGAATAATGATTTCGCATAAAAGTTAAGCTCCGGCCCCATTTTCATTGTTTTCGCCTACAGTCATTTGTCTTCATCTAGTCGTCTCTTCATCTTGTTTGTTGTTGTCTGTCATCCTTATCCATGTCACCGGTCCTCCTGATGTGGACATACTAGTTTCCTGTCAGCGTGGAGGTTTGTTCATGGAGGTTGCTTCGTGATGGATTGTTCGCCATGGAGGTTTGTTTGGCATGGAGATCTGTTTGTAGAGGACATTTCGTGGTGGTGTTTGAGGTCTTTTCTTGGAGGGTCTGTTCGTGGTCTGGTCTTGCTGTGCTCCCCCGTGTCAGGTAAATTTTTATGAAATGGCTTTTATAATTTGAAATTTTTAATATGTGATTTATCTCTTGTTGTAGGTAATGGCATTCATTTTTCGTCATAGTATTGCAGAGTTAAAGTTTGCATATGTTAATTGGTAATGTATAAATTATATAGTGTTAATTTTAATTAATATTTATATGTCTATGAACTCTATCCATGTTAACAGAGTAGATGAACTCTGTCCAAATGGACAGAGTTGATAAACTGTCCAAATGGACAGAGTAGATGAACTCTGTCCAAATGGATAGAGTTAATAATTTAAATAAAATGGAAGGAGATGATGAACTCTGTCCATTTGGACAGAGTTGATCAACACTCCAATGGACAGTTCATGAACTCTGTCCAGATGGACAGAGTTGAAGAACTCTATCCAAATAGATAGAGTTGAAGAACTTTCTCAAAATAGAAAGAGTTAATGAACTTTGTCTATTTGGACAGAGTTCAACAACTCTACCCACATGTGAATAGAGTAAATCAAATCTGTCCAAATAGACAAGAAAATTGACTATACTTAGCAAAACATAGTTCATGCAGACTTCATCAACTCTTTCCTTGATAACTTTACTTAGCAAAACGTATTTTAGTAGTTTTAATATAAATCATAAAAAAAACATTATTACACATAAAACATCAGATTTTTTTATTATTGATCTATTTTACTTTATGTATTTTTAATCTAAAACATAAAAGAAACTTTTAACTTGTAGTTACAATTTAAACTTATTATTATATTAAGACATTGTGCATTTTTTATAATTTTAATTTAAGTTCATAGGTATAATAAGGAAGATATTTGTATTAAATATGTCCATGGACAAAGTCCATGAGTGAATACTCTATCCATGGATAGAGTTGATTAACTTTGTTTACATGAAGTGATGAACTTAACCCTATCCATGTGGATAGAGTTGATGAATCCTGTCCATGCAGAGTTCATCAACTTTGTTAATGTAGAGTTCATCAATTGTGACTTTGATCAGTTTATTTAGTATAAGAGATATTTTTTATGATTTTATGGAATAATGAAAATATTTGTAGTTAACATAAAGAAATGTAGTTTTAATTTAATATTTGATGATATTGGTTCTATTAATTTTAAAAATCTAAAATACATAAAAAACATAGAGATTGCTACATTAATTTTTTATACATCCAACAATAGTGTAGCTATTTTCATTTTAAGAACTATTAAATAATATTAGGGACATTTAGCTCTTTATTAGAAAGATAGTTTTAAAAATCTAAAACACATAAAAAACACAAAGATTTCAACATTATTTTTTCATACATCCAACAATAGTGTAGTTATTTTCATTTTAATAACTATTAGATAATATGAGTGACATCTAGGTAATAGAAACTTAGTTTTTATAGTAGTTAGTTCTTTGAAGTTGAGGCATTAACATGTAGAGTTTGAATATTTTATGAGTTGATATATTAGATAATATTAAGGACATATAGGTTTTTAATCAAAAATTTAGTTTTTTTAGTGGCTAGGTCTTCGAAGATGAAGAATTAACATGTAGAATTTGAACATGATATGAGTTGATTTGTGTAATCTTGTAGATATCATCTCAAATGAAAATAGATAATAAATTAACTATAATCATTTAAAGAACTATTAGATAATATTAGGGATATCTAGGTTCTTATTGATATCTTAGTTTTTATAGTAGCTAGATTTTTGAAGTTGATTAAAATTAACATGTAGAAATTGATATGGAATTAGATAATAAATTAGCTATAATCATTTAAAGAACTATTAGATAATATTAGGGATATCTAGGTCCTTATTGAAATCTTAGTTTTCATGGTAGTTAGGTTTTTGAAGTTGATTAATTAACATGTAGAAATTGATATTTCTGTAAATTTGTAGATATCATATTCAATGGAAAGAGAGTAGCCTTGAGACAAAAGCGTAGGTGGTCATTACATTTTTTGGGAGTTGGTATCCGAAATGAAAATCAAATATTATTGTGGTCACCTCTGGATTCAGGCTTATTGTATAGTTCACATTCAATTGATCATCGACGTGACGATAGTGGTAGAGATGATTTCTTCTTATCATTTATAGTTGCAGTGTCATTGATATAAAGAAGGGTCATTTATCTTTATTTATAAAAATGGGTCTTGGAGTATTAAGAGTTATAGATATGATTGATCAAATCTATGACTCCTATTACTCCTCGACCCATATCTACAAATCTACACATAAAATTTAGAGGAAGCAAAAGTAGTAATGTTTTTTCATGTTTCTTCTTCAAGGTATGTAATATTACCCCAATTGTTCTTTGATATATAAGTTTAATTAGTTTAAATAATTTTTGACATTTGTAAATTGCTTGTATATATGTTGAAGCCTAGATCTCTTCAATCTTTCGAGGCAAAAGGAAGACTCCATTGGAGGATAGTGGTGGAATTGTAAGTTTAATATTTTATTTTATTTTAGTTATTTTAGTTTCAAATAGTTTAAATAGTTTGTAAGATTTATAAATTATTTTTATACATGTTGTGGCTTGGGTCTCCTCCACCCTTTAGAGGCAAAGAGAAGACTCCATTGAATGATAAATAATTTGAGGTAATTTTGTTAATAATTGTATTGATCTTCTATATACTAGTTTAATGTTTTAATATTTTGATTTTAATTTAAAATTGTTTAAATAATTTATGATATTCATAATCTATTTTTATACATGTTTCAGATTGTTATGAGTCCAAAGGAAGAACCTAGTGGAGGATAGTGATGGACTTCTTTGATTTAGACATCGAGCTTAATTTTAGGATTATACACATGTTCATGAATGTTTTTTTATTATTATATACATGTACATTGAACTCTAATGTTCCTGAATGTATTTTTGGATTATATACATACATACATTGATCTTAGATATTGTTTTTTGGATTATATATATATTTATGTCAATGTTAGGAATGTTAAGAATCTGAAGAACGAATATGGAGAATGTTAATGTTAAGAATGAAAGCAATCCAATTTGTTACATTGATTTTAAATATTTGTTTTTGGATTATATACATGTATATGTAAAGGTTAGGAATGTTAAGAATGAATATGTGGAAGTTAACGTTAAGAATTAAGTGAATTAAATTGACTATATAAACATGGGAAATGTTAGGAGTGAATGTGGGAATGGGCATAGGGAAATTTAAGAATGAGTGTTAGGAAGTTTAGATAGGTGCAATTATATGAATGTATGTATTAGTAAATTTATGTATGTTTGTATATGTAACATATTTTTAATGTTGAAAATTTGATAATTTTAGGAATGTTAGGAATGTTAGATGCAATCTAATGTTAGTAATGTTAGGAATCAATGTAGATAATGTTAGGAATCAATGTTAGGAAATGTTAGTAATGTTAGGAAGTTTTGATAGGCGAAATTATATGAATGTATGAGTGAATGCTAGGAATGGTTATGAATGTTAAGAAGTTTTGATAGGAATATTTTTATTACTAAAGTAAAATTAGTAACTTGATTCTAAATTATAATAAATTATAGTTCAATCCATTAATTTTCTAAGGTAACATTACCAACTTGATTTTGAATTCTAATAATTTTTTAAGGTAACATTAGCAACTTGATTTTGAATTTCAATATTTGAATGGTTAGGAATGTTAAGAAGTTTTGATAGGAATATTTTTTATTACTAAAGTAAAATTAGTAACTTGATTCTGAATTCTGATAAATTATAGCTCAATCCATCAATTTTCTAAGATAACAATAACAACTTGATTTTGAATTTTAATAAGTTTTTAAGGTAACATTAGCAACTTGATTTTGAATTCTAATAATTTTCTAAGATAACATTAGCAACCTGATTTTGAATTCTAGTATTTGAATGGTTAGGAATGTTAAGAAGTTTTGATAGGAATATTTTTTATTGTTAAAGTAAAATTAGTAACTTGATTATGAATTCTAATAAATTATAGCTCAATCCATCAATTTTCTAAGGTAACATTAGCTACTTGATTTTGAATTCTAATATATTTTTATTGCTAAGGTAACATTAGCAACTTGATTCTAAATTTTAATAAATTAAAGTTCAATGACTTCATGATATCCAATTTTAACGTAGAACAAAAAATGATATAGTTAAAAACATCGCAATGTAATTTCGTCCTCAATTATCTGTTCATGGTCATATTTGGACAGTTTCCATTTTTTATTTTTTAAGGTTTTTTTTATACAACTTGTTCCAATTTTATTCGAGATGCACATACTAAATGAGTATACTGGCAACATATAACATCAGGTTCATAATCTTGAAAGTAGATATAATTTTCAATCATATGGGTTTACTGCAAAAAATAGCCTTTTAAAATGATGGATCCTCTCTCGTCTGTAAATCCGTTGTCATTGGAGACTTCCAATAACTTCATTTTTCCTTCGGTGCATCGCATCAAATAATATTTTACATTTTCGTTATTGTCTAAAGGTGCAAACACAGCAACAATATCTCCTGTGCAAATTATAATTGGCATTGAATTGACTATATAAACATAAGGTGATGGACAATATTGAACAATCAACAACATCATTACCTTCTCTAACAAGATCTAAAATTCAATTGCCATCAGATGATATTTTTATTTCTTCTGATTCTAATTCTTCTATGTTTGCTAGTGGCATTTTTCCTTTTGGATTAATCTCTGTGTGTTTCCAATTTTTTACGTAGTTGTTCATTATGTTTTCACAAAATTCTGTAGATTCAACATTTTCAGTGCAAATATGACAAAAACATGTTTGTTTTCTACTGTCAAATGCAAACACATTTTGAAAGGATTTTGTTTGAATAGAGTGAAGTTCTCTAGTCCTATGTATGGTGCTAGCCTCGTATGGTATTGATCTATCTATATCTTGGACCCCAACAAGCCAAAAAAACCTACACAATAAATGATAAATCACAAATGACAACTTTTAATGTTAGTGTACAAATACTTCAATGTTAGTACATACATTTTTTAAAATTGACAATTAATATAAATTAAAAAAATAATGTACATACCTGTGCACATCATTTAATTGTTGACTACAATCATGTCTTAAATTTGATTTACACCATTGGACAACCTCTGCAGCTGAATGAAATCAGCTAGAAGAATGGTTCATTTTCCATCTTCGAAGTGCTCTTTTTACGCATGCTCCTGCACCATCATGTTCACCTTTTCCATGTCCAATTTCAAAGAAATTTCAGCACTGTTTAATGTTCATTGCTTTATGAAGTCGACATAACCAAAAAAATGATCGTGAAGATTTAAATTGTCCCGCACATCCATCTGACCATATCCAATGTTCATTAAATTTAACTTTACGACTTTTTAGTGAATCATAGAAAAAAATTTCAATACAATGTTGAACAAAATGTGTATCATGTGTACGATCATCGGTGATATAAAAGTGATATTCTTTAATCACATCTCAATTGTCACACGTACTTTCAATGACATCAACATCTTGTTGAGAATGTCTATATAGAACATGGACAAATATCAAAACTTGGTCAGAATGATAGTATTCACTTTGAATCTCTTTTTATGTAGCAAATATGTAGTTTTCTACAAAATCAACTACAGACAAAATTGTTCCAGTTGGAAAATTTTCATGGGAATGTTTGAATTGAAGGTCTTGCCATTGTGCTCTATGTGAATGCTTGGTGTACTTATAAATTTCACTTTCAAATTTCTTGAGAAAATCTGTCACACATATTTTATCTTCTTGCAATTCAATTCTTTTGGAATGTGCATCACTAGAACTTGTAGAATAATTGTTGTATTCATATCTTCTCCAATCAACGGTTACATTTGAAAGCAACTAATCATTATCGATAGGGTATTTATTGTGGAATAAAACAATATTTCCACAACCATGACAATGTTTTCCATTAACACATTTCTTATTATGAAATACTTCATCGTGATTTCTCTCACATAGGGTTTGAGATATGAATTCACGTATTATGGGCAGAGGTGGTGAATTTGTCCAAAACATTTTACCAAATTCAAGAAACGTGTCGTAATATAATTGAAATTGCACATGATAACAACAACAACATGTGTCACGTATAGTAATAGGTCTAACATACCATGGTTTTTGTTGCACAAATGTAGTGATCGACATATTAATTCCACGATGAACTTTCTTGAATTTATTGAACAATTTTACTTGTGTTATTTCCATTATATGTTTTGGACGGATTTCATATACATTTCATGATACTCTTTGTCGTATCACATCCCTTGAATTTGGTGAAACTCGAGCATGTTCCAACCAATATTTATGTACAATATCTTTAACACCTTCTCCCATTCTATCTTTGTAAGGTTGTCTACAAATAATTGCCTAGCAAGTAAGTTCATCATTTTCATCTATTTGCATTTTGAATTTGCTATGTTTGTATAATGTCTTTCTTGAGATTCTAGTTGTTTGTGCTAGTTGTGTCGTCAAACGTTTTTGTCTAGTACTAGCTGAAACAATTGCTGTCTGAATTGCTCTACGTGTAGCACTGATATCTTTCTTTCTGGATTTTCCAAATTTTTTTATTGCATCACCTATATTTTTTGTCACATTATGTTTCAATTTCGACTCTTTTGTCGCCTTGTGAATACCTAATAATGACATAGCACCTTCTAACTTCTTGGACACCAATAAACATCTCAAAATTTGCGCTTGTCCTGCTATTGAACAATCCTTGAGAATATCATCATAAATTTTTGTAGCACGATATCGTGCAACATGTATGGGTAATTTTTCTCCATATTTGTCGCAATCAATGTCTTCTAACATTTCATCATCAATGGTGAAAGTACCTATACAACAAATTAAATTAAATTTAACATATGTCCAAAATAGAATTCATTATAAAAAATGAATTTCGAAAGCACATGATATATACATACTAGGACCAATTTCTGGATCTTGCTTTTGATTTTCAATATTGACTTCACCAACATTAACATGTAAATCACTATTTACATCAACAATGGTCTCTTCAACTTCCATTTGTTCTTCTTGTACCATATTTTCAGTTTCCATTTCATCAACATTGTCATGTAAATATGTTCTTATATCTTCATTTATTTCTTTCGTTTCTGCAACCCTTGCTCTTTTGGCTGTATTTTTGAGGTTTTTTTTTCCCTATTAGCATCGTCATCACGTTTACGATCAAATTTTTTTTACGATTTCTTTTATCGCCCATGATTGCTTAATCTCCTTTTGAAAAACCCTTGAAAAAAAATAAGTACACCTTGTAAAGAAATTGGAAAAAAAAAACTCTTTGGAAAAAAGCCTTATTTGAAAAAACAACTTATATAAATATTTTGGAAAAAAAAAACTCATTTGCAAAAATACTTTGCAAATAAACTCTTTGGAAAAGACCCATTGCAAAGAACCTACTTGGCAAAAATACCTTGGAAAAAAACTTTTTTCGAAAAAATAACTTCTTTTCAAAATTACTTTAGAACACAAAATCTTTGACAAAAATGCCTTGGGAAAAACCTCTTAGAATGTACCCCTGGATTATAAATAAGAGGAAAAATACCTTCTAAAAACCCTTTGGCAAAAGAAATCTCCTTTGAAAACTCCTTCAAAAATACTTTTACTTATACGAAATGAAGAGGTGAGAAAATAATGAGGCTCTTTCGTTTTACTTATACGAAATGAAGAGGTGCAAAAATAATGAGGCTCTTTCGTTTTACTTGTAAGAAATGAAGAGGTGCGAAAATAATGAAGCTCTTTCGTTTTATTTATACGATTATTTTTTCAGGTTAACAAATTTTGTTTGCACTTAGTTTTTCAGCCGAACAACCTTATTTGTAACGTCACCGTTATGGAAAAACATGGTTTGGCTGAATAACTTCTGAAACCTGTAACCTGCAAAGTTTTCAGGTTTCTCCATTTTCGGAAGGAAAAATCGATGCCTTACACTACAACTTGACTGTCGAACTTGATACCTTTAGTTTCGTCATTAAATCTACTTTCCGTAGGTATAGATTTTGTTGTGTATAGGTGAGATCCGATATTTTTATTTATTTTTGTTTCTTAACATGTGTCGAGTTTAGTTTCATCTCTTTCAAAATGTGATGAAATGAAAAATATATAACTTTAAAAATACAGCACCAAAAAAATTGAAACAAGTATGGTGCACTTAATTTGAGTGTCTACTTCAAAAGAGTATTTGTAGATTTTTAAGTTTTATAGTCAATTGATAGAAAAGTGGCGCAACCAAAAACATGTTTAAAACCAACAAGGTGTTCCCATTGATCGAATTCAAAAAAATATTATAATTAGTATATAGATCCGTTGGTTACAAAGTTATAGTCATCGCAATAGTATATTGTGTGTAGATTGTCGTAGCATATTTGTCTTTTGCAAAACATAACTTTAACAATGATTTTACGGGCGCAACCAAACATGACTATATTTTAGTCCTTTCATTTTATAAGGACACACTGCCAAACATTTTCCCAAACGACATATCAAATCTCAATAATAAAAAATTCAAAAAATTATGAATAGAAATCTAACATAATTCTCTAAAAGTTTTGTTTTTACTTGAAAGTGAAATTCTAAACGAAAATATCACTTTCGTTCGCCCAAAGTTGAAAAACATGAAAAAATCAAATTTATTTTCTCATAAGACCCCCCAAAATAGACACCTATCTTCATGGATTCACCCAGTTGCAAGATATTTCACTTTAGCCAAATAATAAAGCTTTAGTCATTTTACAAAATACATATCACTGCTAAAATTGTTTATTCAATAAGAACATATACATTAATATATCATGCAATTTCGGAAACCATTTAACCTGTAAATATTTACATATTACTCAAGTATAAAGCACGAATTGATTAAAAATGCATGATAGCTAAACAAATAATATTAAAATATATTTTAATAAAGAAATTTATTAAAAAATGTATTTTAGTTCAAATGTTATTTATTCAAATGTATTTATGGAAAGTGGATGAAAAAAAATCAAAGTTCTCATTTCTGCATTTCGCAATGCGAAAATCGAAAATCAAAATTTTTGAAATAAGATAAAAAAAATATGAGAGAAAGACTTTTTTGATTTCCACATTCGAAAATCGGAAATCAGAACAATACGCTTGGGAGAAAAAATGGTATGAGTTTTTTAATTTCAGAACTTTGTTTTGTTTGAACCTTAGTTTGAATTAGGTAATATCGACCAATAAAATAATAATAGAAAATGCATTGAAATCAAATCAACGAGAACAATAAATTTAAACAACAAATAACATATTATGTTCTGGAACATGAATAAATGAACAAGAAACAATGAAATAAAAATAAATTATAGTAATATATACGCGTATTTAATAAATCAATTTAACGGGTGGTCCAAGTAAATTATTTATTTGGTCAATATATATATTAAATAATAGGTTGTTTGTCATTTCATTTTATAAATATGTTTTTAAAATTTAAATTATATGTAAATATTATTTAAAGATTTGCCTATTTCCAATTTCTGATTTTGGGTATCGGAAACCAGAATTTCCAGATTGTTTTTAGGTTATTTGGGGTATCCGCAATTTTCGATTGCCGATTTTTTATATTTCGAATATCGAAAACCAGAGACTCAATTTTTTGTAGAAATCATTTTCAGGCTTCCCGATTTCCAATTCCCGATATTTCGGATATCAAAAACCGAAAACGCCGATTTTTTTTATTTATAATGTTGATTCATTTCTCTGATTTCCGATATTTCGGATCCTGAATATCGGGAATATTTCAGCATTCCGCACTAGGAAATGTCGAATTCGAAACATTGATTTTTCTTTAATGTGTAATCCGAGTTTGATTTTGAATTTATTTAATAACAAAATTGCATTTTAATTGTAATTAATTAAATCTATTTTAATTTTGAATCTTTATGTAATATTATAAGACAACATTTTTATCACAATAAATTGTAAATATATATTTGTTTAATTTTGATGTAAAAATAAACGAGGTCTATAACCATCAAAGTCTTTATTTTAGAAAAAAAATGAATTGAAAATTATAAGAACTAAGAAATACTAAATATTAATAGACATGTCAATTATCCCAATATTAGTAGTAGTTGCAAGATATTTCACTTTAGCCAAATTAGAAAGCTTTGGTTATTTTGTGAAATACATAACACTGTTAAATGTGTTTATTCAATAAGCACATATACATTAATATATCATGATAGATACTATGGTTTCTACTTCAAAATACTTATAAACTATAATGAATTTTACACTCCAAATATTTGTTTAAATTTTTCACCATAATCTACTACAATATCAATAAGAACTGTTTTTCAGTTGACTAGCAAACTGGAAGGCGATTCTCAGGAATTATGGCATAAAATAAACTTTTATACTATGTTTAAGTTTAATATGACTTTTTAAATTTTTATTTAACAATGTCATTATATTTATAGTCATTTTATTCTTGGAATTTAAGTTTTATTATCTATCATAAATTGGAAAGGTTAAACTAGAAGTCGATTTCCGCATTCTGAACCGAAAATCAAAAACTGAAAAAGCGTGAAACTGCAGGAACCATGTTTCGTAAGTGGAGATCCACAATCTAAACCGGAAATCGGGAAGCTGTGAGAATGCGGAAGACCTATTTCTCGTTGAGATATATTGTTTTTTATTTTAATTAATAGTTTTTTTTAATAAGAACATTTCAAGTGAAAATATTAATTTATACACATTATAATTTTTTTTTCTTAATTATGTATTGCCAAAGTATTTAAATCAGTATCGTTAAAGTATTTAAAGATTTAAATTTAATTTTTTTATGGATTTTGTTGGTACTTAATAAATATAGATCAAAATAGATTCTTCAGGTTTTTAGTTAATTTTTTTATGAAGTATCTTCAGTTGTGGAAAAGAAAAATTGTGAAAAGAAAAATCAAAGTTTCGATTTCCGCATTCTCCAATGTGGAGAACACAAATAGAAAAATACGAGAAAAAAAAATTGATTCAAATACACTTCCGATTTTCGAATTCCGCATTGGGGAATGCAGAAATCGGAACTTTGATTTTTCTTTAATGTGCAATCAGAGCTTTGATTTTGAATTTATTTAATAAAAAAATTACATTTTAATTGTAATTAATTAAATATGTTTTAATTTTGAATCTATCTAATATTATAGGACAACATTTTTATCTTAATAAATTGTAAATATATATTTGTTTAATTTTGATGTAAAAATAAACTAGGTCTATAAGCATCAAAGTAATTATTTTAGAAAAAAAAATGAAATGAAAATAATAAGAACTAAGAAATACAATATTAATAGGCATGCCAATTATCCCAATATTAGTAGTAGTTGCAAGATATTTCACTTTTGGCAAATTACAAAGTTTTGGTCATTTTGCAAAATACATATGGAGTAAGCTAAACTCTAGATTATTTGTATCTAAAATCCGGTGGAAATTGTTTAAAGAGTAGTTTTGAGTGATTGGAATTGCATAGTCTGGGTTCCCGAAGGGTAATCCAGAGTTCTGAATCCATTTTTGCGTTAAAAAATGCAATTTTAACACTGAAAATCTCATTTTCAACAACAAATCATGTTACTGGATTTCAACCGGACTTGCCTGAAAATGTGCAAATTGTCTAGAGATTAGCCAACTCCAATACATATCACTGCTAAAATGGTTTATTCAATAAGCACATATACATTAATATATCATGATGGATATTATAGTTTCTACTTTAAAATACTTATAAACTATAATGATTTTTATGCTTCAAATATTTGTTTAAGGTATTCACCATAATCTACTACAATATCAAATGAACTATTTTTTAGCAAACTGGAGGTGATTCCCAAGAATTATGATATAAAATAAAATTTTATACTATGTTTAAGTTTAATATGGTTTTTTAAATTTTCATTTAACAACACCATTATATTAATAGTCATGTTATTGTTAGAAATTATTTTTTATTATCTATCATAAATTAGAAAGATTAAACTGAAAGCTGACTTCCGCATTTCGACCAAAAATTGCAAACCGGAAAAGCCTAAAAGTACGGGAACCTGTTTCGTAAGTGGAGGAGCTGACTTTAGCAATCTAAACCAGAAATCAGAAATCCGAAAGGTGTGAGAATGCAGAAGACCTGTTCCTCATTGAGATATATTGATTTTATTTTAATTAATAGTATTTTTTTTAATAATAACATTTCAAGTGAAAATATTAATATACACATTTTAAATCATGTATCCTTGAAAGATTTAAAGATTTAAACTTAAATTATTTGTAGATTTTGTTGGTACTTAATAAATCTAGATTAAAATAAATTCTCTAGATTTTTAGTTATTTTTATTATGAAGCATCTTCAGTTGCAGAAAAGAAAAATCGCTTAAGAAAAATCAAAGTTCTGATTTCTGCATTCCCCAATGCGGAAAGCGCAAATCCAGAAATAAGAAAAAAAAATAAGAGTCAAATACACTTCCGATTTTTGCATTCCGCACCGGGGAATGCGGAAATCGAAACTTTGGTTTTTCTTTAATGTGCAATCAGACCTTTGATTTTGAATTTATTTAATAACAAAATTGTATTTTAATTGTAATTAATTAAATCTATTTTGAATCTATATAATATTATAAGACACCATTTTTATCATAATAAATTGTAAATATATCTTTGTTTAATTTTGATGTAAAAATAAACGAGGTCTATAAACATCAAAGTCTTTATTTAAAAAAAAATGAAATGAAAATAATAAGAACTAAGAAATACTAAATATTAATAGACATGTCAATTATCCCAATATTAGTAGTAGTTGCAAGATATTTCACTTTAGCCAAATTAGAAAGCTTTGGTCATTTTGCGAAATACATATCACTGCTAAAATTGTTTATTCAATAAGCACATATACTAATACTTATAAAAATACTTGAAAATACTTATAACTATAATGAAAATACTTGAAAGCTTTCTACTTGAAAATACTTATAAACTATAATTAATTTTACACTTTAAATATTTGTTTAAGTTTTTCACCATAATCTACTACAATATCAATAGGAACTGCAAACGAGAAGGTGATTGCCAAAAATTATGGTATAAAATAAACTTTGATACTATGTTTAAGTTTAATATGATTTTTTCAATTTTCATTTAACAATGTCATAATATTTATAGTCATGTTATTATTGGAAATTATTTTTTATTATCTATCATAAATTAGAAAGATTAAACTGGAAGCCAACTTCCGCATTCCGAACCGGAAATCGAAAACCAGAAAAATTTGAAAGTGCGGGAACCCTGTTTTGTAAGTGGAGGAGCCAATTTCCACAATCCGAACCAGAAATCGAAAATCAGGTAGGTGTGAGAGTGGGGAAGACATGTTTCACATTGAGTTATATTAAATTTTATTTTAATTAATAGTATTTTTTTTAATAACAACATTTCAAGTGAAAATATTAATATACACATTATAAATTAAATTTATCTTAATTATGTATCGTTCAAGTATTTAAATCTGTATTGTTGAAGTATTTAAAGATTTAAATTTAAATTCTTTATGGATTTTGTTGGTACTTAATAAATCTTTATCAACATGAATTCTCCATGATTTTAGTTATTTTTATTATGAAGCATCTTCAGTTGTGGAAAAAAAAATTGCGAACATAAAAATCAAAGTTTCGATATCCGCATTCTCCAATGCAGAAAGTGGAAATCGAGAAATAAGAAGAAAAAAAATGAGTGAAATAGTTTTTTGATTTCCGCATTCTGCAATGGGGAATGCCGAAATTGAAACTTTGATTTTTCTTTAATATGCAATGAGAGCTTTGATTTTGAATTTATTTAATAACAAAATTGTATTTTAATTGTAATAAATTAAATCTATTTTAATTTTGAATCTATTTAATATTATATCATAGGACAACTTTTTTATCATAATAAAATGTACATATATCTTTGTTTAATTTTGATGTAAAAATAAACTAGGTTTATATGCATCAAAGTCTTTATTTTAGAAAAAAAATAAAAAATAAAAATAATAAGAACTAAGAAATACTAAGTATTAATAGACATGCCAATTATTCCAATATTAGTAGTAGTTGCAATATATTTCACTTTAGTCAAAGTAGAAAGCTTTGGTCATTTTGCAAAATACATATCACTGTTAAAATTGTTTATTTTGCGAAAATTGTTCAAGTCATCAGGGATCCATTTTTTTTAAGTTATCAAGGAAATTGAGAAAATATAATGCGGAAATCAGAACTTTGATTTTTCTTTTCGCAATTTTTTTTCATCTCCTTTCCGTTTTTCGAAGTGCGAAAACTGGGATGCGGAACTTTGATATATTTTTCGGTCGACTCCTCCACTTAGTTTTTCAGAACTACTAATTTTAGTTTGCTCTTTCCATCTTTATAAAACCCAAAATGTAGAGAGACGAGGGGAGAGAGAGGGACATGGAGAAAGCGACAAGTATGTTGATCATTGAAATGTAATTTCTAGTCTCCCAAGGTAAGTCGGAAAGATTCAATTGCAGAAAGACTCAATATTTTTACCCTCTCGATGTTTTTTTGCACCTCTCGATGCAAATACTAGTTATCTAAGTAGAAAATAATAAATCTATTACATGGAAGGAAGGACTATATGTTGATAGACCACCATTAGTTAATCCCAATGCAACCTTTAAAGAAAAATGAGCCAATAGTTTTGGCAAATGCTCCTATCCCATCTACTATGAATGCATTGGATATATCAATAATGTTATGACTCAAGATTCAACAATCTTTGTTTGTATTTCTTCAACGCAGCAAAATGATGCATCTTTAGCCCTAGTTTCAAGTGAGCTTATCCCAATTATGTTAGGTAATTGAATAGGGCGGCTTGCATTTCCTCAAAAAAAACTAAAGTAGTAAAACCATGAGTTAACATAGCACTTGGCACGATGATTGCACCTTCCTTTTCAAAGGATAAGTGAGGCCTTAGTCAAATAATCCATAGGTGGACATGGAATCAATACTTATATAGAATTTTGTAGATGTTGCAAAGAAGTTGGTTTCTTTTTATTAAAAAAAACTATTAATAGAAAATGTTTATTGGAATATACATATAATAACCTTTAAAAGGTCAATTCCATAATTTTATGAATTAATGAGATGTCTTTAGGTTCGATGAGTTTCAACACCACAAACATTAGTAAGGGGAGACCAATGTGTTATGAAATAAATCTCTCCATTTATCGTTATGTCAATGACATTTTTTAGGTGATTGTAAGTTTTGATATTCCATATTTATGATGTGGACTTTTTTTGTTGTAATTGTAGTTTAAGTTGTTTCTCTCTTTATATGTCAATGGCATTTTGTTAAGGTGTTTACGTATTTTGACATACAATTACAACAAAAATGCCATTGACATACCATTGTAATGAATATGAATTTGTTGTTGTAGTTCAAGTTGTTTTTTTATTTAAATGTCAATGGCATTTTTAAGGTGTTTACGAGTTTTGGCATACCATTATAATGAATATGAATATGAATTTGTTGTTGGAGTTTTTCTTTTTTTTTATTATGTGAATGACAATTTTAAGGTGTTTGTGAGTTTTTATTTCTCGTTCTAATAAATATGATTTTTTTGCAATAGAATGGTAGGATTTTTTTTTAATTGATATGAGTGTACAGTCATAAGCACTTTACAAAAATGTATATTTCTTGCAGCAATTACTTCTAGAAAAAATTACTCTTAATTTGAAATTTTTATTATAGGGTCAGAAGGAATTGCAACTTATAGGTACCGATAAGTTGGATAAGTCATGCTTTACAATGTCTGATTATATCTTTTGTCCTTTGTGCTTGTAAAATTATGGTTCAAAGTCGCCTCTTAAGAATGTGACACTATAGGTTAGTTTATTTAGTTTATTTTTATGTGCTTCAAAAAAATGAGATGCATCAATTTATTTTAGAGATATCAATTTTGTAAAATTAATGTAAAGGAATTATTTTTAGGGGTTTTCTTCAAATGAGTTAAGGATTTTAGAAAGGATGTACATCATTTAGGGTTGAAGAAAAAGTATTATGAACTCATTTTCTTTGTTTATTGTTGTTATGAGTAGAACATGTTTATTATGATATGATTCAAGATGCAAGTCGTACGACAACTTAAATATTCTATTGGACTTATTAACTTATTCAAATACTAGAGAATGAATAAAAATAAAGGTATAATGAATAGTAATATTTTCTCACTATTATAATATGTAATATGACCTAGGAATACCATAGATCCGGGTGATGGAGCCACCTCGCCACCCCTCATAATGTAGCATGATAAAAATGGAGACATGTGGTGGCAGGAAGAAGAGGAAGACAGACGAGGCATTTAGGGAGTAGGGGGATGAGGAAAGGGAATTTTTTATGCTGGCGAAATGAAGGTTGATGTGAGTTGTGGCCAAGAGGAATCATCGTGCAATGAAGAAGATAATGCAAAAGATGAAAATGATGGTTTGCAGGTGTGAGAAACATCCGGACCTGCATATGGAAGTTATGGGGACGATGGTATGGATGCATAAAGGAATAATTTTCAAGCAAATCATCATTTAGATTCAACTAAGTCAAGGTATCTTTAATATGGGGAGAAGAAACATGTCTTTGTACTATCCTCTCCCTTCACAAAATATGATTAAGGAAGACATAACCACCTCCATGGAACCTAGGTTATGTGCTAGAAGTAGGAGAGGTGATGAAAAAAGAGTGTAAGTGGAGCAAAATCTAGAGCCAATGTATGAAGCAAATGTTCCACTCCATATTGAATGTGGAACTAAAGCCATGGAGGAAACCTCGATTGAAGGAAAGAGGGAGAGCTCAAGCATTGGATTCCAAAGCAATTACAAATGGATTATGATAAACTTGCTTTCCAAGGTGCTTATGGATAGATATTTTGTCGAAGACGTGACTCAACGCACTATCTGTCGCTTAAGAGAGGATATGGAGAAAGTATTCGAGCAAATGGATGAATTGTTGAATGATACAAGGGTGGCACTCCTAGTGACCTAGGATCCTGACCCTTCAACAACAACTCTTCACATTGGTATTTTTTATGAATAGAAGGTTGCGTAGTAGCTTTGCTATGACTGGTTTGGTTTTCTAGTTTTCATGTTAGTTAGTATAGATCCCATTATAAAGATATGGAATGCTTATTTCAGGTTCATTCTAAATTTACAATTTTCAAGAAAAGTCATAGTTTGGTTTCCTTCTCGTGGGCATGCCCAAACTCTTATGATTTTCGTTTTGAATTTGGTTTATGGGCCCCGAATGAACTCATACCGAAAGCTACCCATCTCACCCATGGTAGAGAAGCTTAGTATTTTTGTATATTTTGTAAATTGCTTAGTATTTGGAGGATTTCTTTGTGCTTTCTTACCAAAAAAAATGATCCAAGAATATTAATAGGAGGGAAAATTAAATATTAGACTCATTAATTCATCAACACTAGAGCATGAGAAAAAATGGAGGTGAATGAATAAGATGTATACAAAGAAAATTAAAATAGAACATTGTTTGTATCACTATATACATGTTATGTATAATGCTTTGTATAGAGGAGAGACAAACTATGACTACTTATATGCTTCAAATCATCTATAACATATATAGTATTATTTTTCAGTTAAGAATGTTTGTTCAATCATTAAATATGGTTTAGTGTTGCCATTTTCAATGGGGTGATTGTCCATCTTCTTAACATGTTCCACTCTATCATACTAGTCTTACTAATCTTAGGAGATGGTTAGCATTCATGTGTGACATGCTCATGTGGACATGGAGCTAATGCTTGCATGTAGAGTCAAGGTATGCACACATATTTGACATATATACATATACTCTGAAACTTTGGCATGTATATAGTTATATGTACCATATGTACCAAATGTTTTAGAGGTTTTAAGATTCTTCAGTAAACAATTTGGAACATTGCCCCTTTCCTATCAAAACAATGAGAAAGCACCAAATACATTACTCTTTAATTTTATAAGAAAAATTAAAGACCAACAATAATTTATTTGGATGACACTAAAGAAGGATGTATGCCAGATACCTATAATTCCATTCCAAACATGATATATTTTATAATAATAAAAAAATTAAAACATAATTGATTTGGATTAATGTGTTTATTTAAAGAAGGATGTATGCCAGATACTTATAATTGCATTCCAAACATGATATATTTAAATAAAAAATAATAATTAAAACATAGTTGATTTGGATTAATGTGTTTATTTACATTTAGATTGGGAAATAATTAATTATGCATATAAAAGAGCAAGTGCTATGTGAGGAGGAATCAACTCATACGATAATCATGATTCAATATCACCTTATGTTAAGATTGAGTCATTCTTGATTTAGAAATCACTTTATCTTAAGATTGGGTCATACTTAATTTAATAATCATGATTTAATAACCTTGGAAAGAAATTACTTTATCTTAAGATTGAGTCATAGTTAATTTAGAAATCATTTTTTTTTTGAAAAAGTGCTATGTTACATGGGTTCAACTCAAAAGCAATAGCAATAGTCAATAATCGTGATTCGCTAACTTTGGAAATAAAGCACTTTATCTATATGTATTAGATAAAACCAACGATTAACCATAATTAGCATTATATCAACGGTGATTTCTCATCACCCACCAAAGCATCCTCTAACCCTTCATAAAAGAGTATTCTTTTAATGGGAAAAGTGGGAATGAAGTTATATCATGGGTTATAATTGTGCCGCATCGTGATGGACATGAAACGAATAACATTTGCATGAGTTATATTTACGTCGATAGGTGTTTTTTTCCCAGGTCCAGTTTGAAAAAACTTGTACTTTTTTTTGTCTTTCATCTTACAAATTAAATTTCCATATGTTTACTAACATTTAGCTGTCATGTTCATTTTCTGTTTTTGCATGTTTTTCTGGTCTTTTCTCTACACTGATTGTTTTTTCAAACTGTTGCTGAAGTACAAGCGTGTTCTTTTGGCAACATAGGTGTCAGAGAAGAGGCCGAAGAGGTGACTGCTACCCTTGATGTTGTAGCCATTGATGACGCCGCCCATGGTGAGATCATCGAGCTCGAGGAGCACCTGGGGTTCCATTCCCAGTGGCAGCACCGCAGCGCTAACCTCCAACATGCAAACCATGGGCTCGCACTTGATGAGCATCCTCTCCTTATCGACCCACACTATGTCCGTGAGATGGGAGAGATCCACCTCGAACCTGTGAGAACGCTTGTGCTTCGAGTACCTGATAGAGACTTCAAGCCACAACCTTCGCACCGTGCAGATCATCCCATCGTGCGACGGGCACCGGTTGTTGATGCGATCCTGCACTTTCTTGCTCGCCCGCATGTGCTTCTCCCCCGATGGGGGCCCGTGGATCAGGTGTCGTATAGTAGCTCACCATTGAACAACAACAGAACGATGGAGACTATCAACAACCACTTGAACTGCACCAGAAAATCTGCAAATGAATTGCGTGTTCTTCTGGCAGTGATTTCTATGACTTGTAGCACAAATATTGCTCATAGTTTTCTCCTTCCCTTGGCTTGTAGACACAAATCTAATTCGTCTATGTTTGCTTCTTAATTTCATGGTAGGTATATACCTAATATTCTGTTCTCTATCCAAATAATATTTGGACCAACACCTTGGTGATAAAACGATGGCTAGCTAGCTAAAGATAGACAGGATTTCTTGCAGCAATATTGCTACTTCCAATTGCTTGAGATCATGCTTTTAAGGGCGTACTAATCATAAGATATTATTTATTGCAACGATTCTTTCAATTGATTGATTATATATGTGTGTGTGCGCGCGCTATGGAATTTTCCAATTTATATCTTGGATTTTGTGGGTTTCAAAAATAGCTTTTTTGTGTGGGCTATGGAATTTCCCAATTTATGTATTGGATTTTGTGGGTTTTGATTTATAATGGGTTTGGGAGTTTTTGTATTTTATATCCACACAAATTATCATTTCTTTTGTTGAAATACTGAAACTACATTTACCCATCAACGTTCAGTGGTTTCCCAGTGATTCATGTCAGTTTCATAGAAATCCAGAGCAAATGCATTCGCTTATGTTATATTGCATTGCCTCCTAGAGCAAATGCATTCGCTTATGTTATATTGCATTGCCTTGAAGCTTGGGCAATGTAGATTAGTTTTCCTCATAATAAAATTGAATATTTTTACCTTTATACTTCGAGACAAGAATCTGTTAAGCCCACTCATTCTTTCTTTCTTTATTCCCATGGACCGATTTAGGGATCTAAAGTTTTAATGCATGTACAATTGTTTCCTTGTATATTAGAGATGAAGTGCCTAAATGGAAACCCTAACTCTGCTTCCCCCATTTTTCTGTTGTCCTAGTGCAGGTTGTGGGGTATTAACAAAGGAATCACATAGTTAAGTAATGACAAGCCATATGATTTTGAAACACTGCAGTGGTCTGAACTCAATTTTACTGTTATGGAGGAAAACAACTAATAAAATTGAAAACACTATGCAGCCTCGGAAATCGCCTACTACCGCAGCAAGTAATTACACGCCAGAAGAAAGCAACGTGCTAGAAACCTTGAGAGGAGGCACAAGGAGAGATCGTCTCTCCAAACGAGTCTCAACTCTCTATTAAACAGTAACCGCTTTAAGGCCATATTTGCTCTGGACTGGTATTTTTCAAGTGCATATTTTGAAGATAAAATGTGAGTAGTGGTGGATTGCAGACAAATGTTTGGAGCCCCTTTTTACTCGCAACTGCAAGTTCCTTAATCCAATTGATGGACGGGATGGATTTTCTGTTCAATAGCCCCTGGTTTCACGACTGGGCCAAATGCGGGGTCACGGGTGGGTCACGGGAAGGCATGAGAGTGCCCTGGGATAAGAAGTTTTCAGTTTGCATCTGGATATGTCGCGTTTGGATAAAGATAGAACATTAAAAATTGAGGATGATGTGTTGGTGATTAGTGGGAAGGAGATTCAGGAGAGCTGAAATGCAATAGTAGGGTTCAACTCCATGGGGATGTGTTTGATACTAATGCTATCAAAGACAGAATGAAAAATGGTGTCTTGAATATTACCTTTCCAAACCCAAAAAAAAATATGGAAAATGTAATTAACATTAACGTGGACTAAGACCAAGGTTATGGATTTTGTAGGTAGACCGAGGTTCAACTCAGTTTCTTTATGTTTGTAGCAACTTTTTAAATTTAATGTGCATATATCGACAAAAATTCCTTTGGAACAACCTCTTAGAATGTACCCCTGGATTATAAATAAGAGGAAAAATACCTTCTAAAAACCCTTTGGCAAAATAAATCTCCTTTGAAAACTTCTTCAAAAATACTTTTACTTGTACGAAATGAAGAGGTGCAAAAATAATGAGGCTCTTTCATTTTACTTATACGAAATGAAGAGGTGCAAAAATAATGAGGCTCTTTTGTTTTACTTGTAAGAAATGAAGAGGTGCAAAAATAATGAAGCTCTTTCATTTTATTTATACGATTATTTTTTCAGGTTAACGAATTTTTTTTGCACTTAGTTTTTCAGCCGAACAACCTTATTTGTAACATCGCCATTATGGAAAAACATGGTTTGGCTGAATAACTTCTGAAACCTGTAACCTACAAAGTTTTCAGGTTTCTCCATTTTCGGAAGGAAAAATCGATGCCTTACACTACAACTTGACTGTCGGACTTGATACCTTTAGTTTCGTCATTAAATCTACTTTACGTAGGTATAGATTTTGTTGTGTATAAGTGAGATCCGATATTTTTATTTATTTTTGTTTTTTAACATGTGTCGAGTTTAGTTTCATCTCTTTCAAAATGCAATGAAATGAAAAATATATAACTTTAAAAATACAGCACCAAAAAAATTGAAACAAGTATGGTGCACTTAATTTGAGTGTCTACTTCAAAAGAGTATTCGTAGATTTTTAAGTTTTATATTCAATTGAGAGAAAAGTGGCGCAACCAAAAACATGTTTAAAACCAACAAGGTGTTCCCATTGATCGAATTCAAAAAAATATTATAATTAGTATATAGATCCATTGGTTACAAAGTTATAGTCATCGCAATAGTATATTGTGTGTAGATTGTCGTAGCATATTTGTTTTTTGCAAAACACAACTTTAAAAATGATTTTACGGGCACAACCAAACATGACTATATTTTAGTCCTTTCATTTTATAAGGACACACTGCCAAACATTTTCCCAAACGACATATCAAATCTCAATAATAAAAAATTCAAAAAATTATGAATAGAAATCTAACATAATTCTCTAAAAGTTTTGTTTTTACTTGAAAGTGAAATTCTAAACGAAAATATCACTTTCGTTCGCCCAAAGTTGAAAAACATGAAAAAATCAAATTTATTTTCTCATAAGACCCCCCAAAATAGACACCCATCTTCATGGATTCACCCAATTGCAAGATATTTCACTTTAGCCAAATAATAAAGCTTTAGTCATTTTACAAAATACATATCACTGCTAAAATTGTTTATTCAATAAGAACATATACATTAATATATCATGCAATTTCGGAAACAATTTAACCTGTAAATATTTACATATTACTCAAGTATAAAGCACGAATTGATTAAAAATGCTTGATAGCTAAACAAATAATATTAAAATATATTTTAATAAATAAATTTATTTAAAAATGTATTTTAGTTCAAATGTTATTTATTCAAATATATTTATGGAAAGTGAAGGAAAAAAATTCAAAGTTCTCATTTCTGCATTTCGCAATGCGAAAATCGAAAATCAAAATTTTTGAAATAAGATAAAAAAAATTTATGAGAGAAAGACTTTTTTGATTTCCACATTCGGTAATCGAAAATCAGAACAATACGCTTGGGAGAAAAAATGGTATGAGTTTTTTAATTTCAGAACTTTGTTTTGTTTGAACCTCAGTTTGAATTAGGTAATATCGACCAATAAAATAATAATAGAAAATGCATTGAAATCAAATCAACAAGAACAATAAATTTAAACAACAAAGAACATGTTATGTTCTGGAACATGAATAAATGAACAAGAAACAATGAAATAAAAATAAATTATAGTAATATATACGCGTATTTAATAAATCAATTTAACGGGTGGTCCAAGTAAATTATTTATTTGGTCAATATATATATTAAATAATAGGTTGTTTGTCATTTCATTTTATAAATATGTTTTTAAAATTTAAATTATATGTAAATATTATTTAAAGATTTGCCTATTTCCAATTTTCGATTTTGGGTATCGGAAACCAAAATTTCCAGATTGTTTTAAGGTTATTTGGGGTATCCACGATTTTCGATTGTTGATTTTCGATATTTCGGATATCGAAAACCAGAGACTCAATTTTTTGTAGAAATCATTTTTAGGCTTCCCGATTTCCAATTCCCGATATTTCGGATATCAAAAACCGAAAACGTCGATTTTTTTTATTTATAATGTTGATTCATTTCTCTGATTTCTGATATTTCGGATCCTGAATATCGGGAATATTTCAGCATTCCGCACTAGGAAATGTCGAATTTGAAACATTGATTTTTCTTTAATGTGTAATCCGAGTTTGATTTTGAATTTATTTAATAACAAAATTGCATTTTAATTGTAATTAATTAAATCTATTTTAATTTTGAATCTTTATGTAATATTATAAGACAACATTTTTATCACAATAAATTGTAAATATATATTTATTTAATTTTGATGTAAAAATAAACGAGGTCTATAACCATCAAAATCTTTATTTTAGAAAAAAAATGAATTGAAAATAATAAGAACTAAGAAATACTAAATATTAATAAACATGTCAATTATCCCAATATTAGTAGTAGTTGCAAGATATTTCACTTTAGCCAAATTAGAAAGCTTTGGTTATTTTGTGAAATACATAACACTGTTAAAGGTGTTTATTCAATAAGCACATATACATTAATATATCATGATGGATACTATGGTTTCTACTTGAAAATACTTATTAACTATAATGAATTTTACACTCCAAATATTTGTTTAAATTTTTCACCATAATCTACTACAATATCAATAGGAACTGCTTTTTCAGTTGACTAGCAAACTGGAAGGCGATTCTTAGAAATTATGGCATAAAATAAACTTTTATACTATGTTTAAGTTTAATATGACTTTTTAAATTTTTATTTAACAATGTCATTATATTTATAGTCATTTTATTCTTGGAATTTAAGTTTTATTATCTATCATAAATTGGAAAGGTTAAACTAGAAGTCGATTTCCGCATTCTGAACCGAAAATCAAAAACTGGAAAAGCGTGAAACTGCAGGAACCATGTTTCGTAAGTGGAGATCCACAATCTAAACCAGAAATCGAGAAGGTGTGAGAATGCGGAAGACCTGTTTCTCGTTGAGATATATTGATTTTTATTTTAATTAATATTTTTTTTAATAAGAACATTTCAAGTGAAAATATTAATTTATACACATTATAAATTTTTTTTTCTTAATTATGTATTTCTAAAGTATTTAAATCAGTATCGTTAAAGTATTTAAAGATTTAAATTTAATTTTTTTTATGGATTTTGTTGGTACTTAATAAATATAGATCAAAATAGATTCTTCAGGTTTTTAGTTATTTTTATTGTGAAGTATCTTCAGTTGTGGAAAAGAAAAATTATGAAAAGAAAAATCAAAGTTTCGATTTCCGCATTCTCCAATGTGGAGAAACAAATAGAGAAATACGAAAAAAAAATTGATTCAAATACACTTCCGATTTTCGAGTTCTGCACTGGGGAATGCAGAAATCAGAACTTTGATTTTTCTTTAATGTGCAATCAAAGCTTTGATTTTGAATTTATTTAATAAAAAAATTACATTTTAATTGTAATTAATTAAATATGTTTTAATTTTGAATCTATCTAATATTATAAGACAACATTTTTATCACAATAAATTGTAAATATATATTTGTTTAATTTTGATGTAAAAATAAACTAGGTCTATAAGCATCAAAGTAATTATTTTAGAAAAAAAAAATGAAATGAAAATAATAAGAACTAAGAAATACAATATTAATAGGCATGCCAATTATCCCAATATTAGTAGTAATTGCAAGATATTTCACTTTTGCCAAATTACAAAGTTTTGGTCATTTTGCAAAATACATATGGAGTAAGCTAAACTCTAGATTATTTGTACCTAAAATCCAGTGGAAATTGTTTAAAGAGTAGTTTTGAGTGATTGGAATTGCATAGTATGGGTTCCCGAAGGGTAATCCAGAGTCCTGAATCCGTTTTTGCATTAAAAAATGCAATTTTGATAGTGAAAATCTCATTTTCAACAACAAATCATGTTGCTAGATTTCGACCGGACTTGCATGAAAATGTGCAAATTGTCTAGAGATTAGCCAACTCCAATACATATCATTGCTAAAATGGTTTATTTAATAAGCACATATACATTAATATATCATGATGGATATTATAGTTTCTACTTTAAAATACTTATAAACTATAATAATTTTTATGCTTCAAATATTTGTTTAAGGTTTTCACCATAATCTACTACAATATCAAATGAACTATTTTTTAGCAAACTCGAGGTGATTCCCAAGAATTATGATATAAAATAAACTTTTATACTATGTTTAAGTTTAATATGGTTTTTTAAATTTTCATTTAACAACACCATTATATTAATAGTCATGTTATTGTTAGAAATTATTTTTTATTATCTATCATAAATTAGAAAGATTAAACTGAAAGCTGACTTCTGCATTTCGACCAAAAATTGCAAACCGGAAAAGCCTAAAAGTATGGGAACCTGTTTCGTAAGTGGAGGAGCTGACTTTAGCAATCTAAACCAGAAATCAGAAATCCAGAAGGTGTGAGAATGCGGAAGACCTGTTTCTCATTGAGATATATTGATTTTATTTTAATTAATAGTATTTTTTTTAATAATAACATTTCAAGTGAAAATATTAATATACACATTTTTAAATCATGTATCCTTGAAAGATTTAAAGATTTAAACTTAAATTATTTTTAGATTTTTTGGGTACTTAATAAATCTAGATTAAAATAGATTCTCTAGATTTTTAGTTATTTTTATTATGAAGCATCTTCAGTTGCGGAAAAGAAAATTTGCATAAGAAAAATCAAAGTTCTGATTTCTGCATTCCCCAATGCGGAAAGCGCAAATCCAGAAATAAGAAAAAAAATAAGAGTCAAATACACTTCCGATTTTTGCATTCCACACCGGGGAATGCGGAAATCAGAACTTTGGTTTTTCTTTAATGTGCAATCAGACCTTTGATTTTGAATTTATTTAATAACAAAATTGCATTTTAATTGTAATTAATTAAATCTATTTTGAATCTATATAATATTATAAGACACCATTTTTATCATAATAAATTGTAAATATATCTTTGTTTAATTTTGATGTAAAAATAAACGAGGTCTATAAATATCAAAGTCTTTATTTAAAAAAAAAATTGAAATGAAAATAATAAGAACTAAGAAATACTAAATATTAATAGACATGTCAATTATCCCAATATTAGTAGTAGTTGCAAGATATTTCACTTTAGTCAAATTAAAAAGCTTTGGTCATTTTGCGAAATACATATCACTGCTAAAATTGTTTATTCAATAAGCACATATACTAATACTTATAAAAATACTTGAAAATATTTATAACTATAATGAAAATACTTGAAAGCTTTCTACTTGAAAATACTTATAAACTATAATTAATTTTACACTTTAAATATTTGTTTAATTTTTTCACCATAATCTACTACAATATCAATAGGAACTGCAAACGAGAAGGTGATTACCAAAAATTATGGTATAAAATAAACTTTGATACTATGTTTAAGTTTAATATGATTTTTTCAATTTTCATTTAACAATGTCATAATATTTATAGTCATGTTATTATTGGAAATTATTTTTTATTATCTATCATAAATTAGAAATATTAAACCGGAAGCCAACTTTCACATTCCGAACTGGAAATCGAAAACCAGAAAAATTTGAAAGTGCGGGAACCCTGTTTTGTAAGTGGAGGAGCCAATTTCCACAATCCGAACCAAAAATTGAAAATCAGGAAGGTGTGAGAGTGGGGAAGACATGTTTCACATTGAGTTATATTAAATTTTATTTTAATTAATAGTATTTTTTTTAATAACAACATTTCAAGTGAAAATATTAATATACACATTATAAATTAAATTTATCTTAATTATGTATCGTTCAAGTATTTAAATCTGTATTGTTGAAGTATTTAAAGATTTAAATTTAAATTCTTTATGGATTTTGTTGGTACTTAATAAATCTTTATCAACATGAATTCTCCATGATTTTAGTTATTTTTATTATGAAGCATCTTCAATTGTGGAAAAAAAAATTGCGAAAATAAAAATCAAAGTTTCGATATCCGCATTCTCCAATGCGGAAAGTGGAGATCGAGAAATAAGAAAAAAAAATGAGTGAAATAGTTTTTGATTTCCGCATTCCGCAATGGGGAATGCCGAAATTGAAACTTTGATTTTTCTTTAATATGCAATGAGAGCTTTGATTTTGAATTTATTTAATAACAAAATTGTATTTCAATTGTAATAAATTAAATCTATTTTAATTTTGAATCTATTTAATATTATATCATAGGACAACTTTTTATCGTAATAAAATGTAAATATATCTTTGTTTAATTTTGATGTAAAAATAAACTAGGTTTATAAGCATCAAAGTCTTTATTTTAGAAAAAAATAAAAAATAAAAATAATAAGAACTAAGAAATGCTAAGTATTAATAGACATGCCAGTTATCCCAATATTAGTAGTAGTTGCAATATATTTCACTTTAGCCAAATTAGAAAGCTTTGGTCATTTTGCAAAATACATATTACTGTTAAAATTGTTTATTTTGTGAAAATTGTTCAAGTCATTAGGGATCCATTTTTTTTAAGTTATCGAGGAAATTGAGAAAGTATAATGCGGAAATCAGAACTTTGATTTTTCTTTTCGCAATTTTTTTTCATCTGCTTTCCGTTTTTCGAAGTGCGAAAACTGGGATGCGGAACTTCGATATATTTTTCGGTCGACTCCTCCACTTAGTTTTTCGGAACTACTAATTTTAGTTTGCTCTTTCCATCTTTATAAAACCCAAAATGTAGAGAGACGAGAGGAGAGAGAGGGACAGGGAGAAAGCGACAATTATGTTGATCATTGAAATGTAATTTCTAGTCTCCCAAGGTAAGTCAGAAAGATTCAATTACGGAAAGACTCAATATTTTTACCCTCTCGATGTTTTTTTGCACCTCTCAATGCAAATACTAGTTATCTAAGTAGAAAATAATAAATCTATCACATGGAAGGAAGGACTATATGTTGAAAGACCACCATTAGTTAATCCCAATGCAACCTTTAAAGAAAAATGAGCCAATAGTTTTGGCAAATGCTCCTATCCCATCTACTATGAATGCATTGGATATATCAATATAGTTATGACTCAAGATTCAACAATCTTTGTTTGTATTTCTTCAACGCAGCAAAATGACGCATCTTTAGCCCTAGTTTCAAGTGAGCTTATCTCAATTATGTTAGGTAATTGAATAGGGCGGCTTGCATTTCCTCAAAAAAAAAACTAAAGTAGTAAAACCATGAGTTAACATAGCACTTGGCACGATGATTGCACCTTCCTTTTGAAAGGATAAGTGAGGCCTTAGTCAAATAATTCATAGGTGGACATGGAATCAATACTTATATAGAATTTTGTAGATGTTGCAAAGAAGTTGGTTTCTTTTTATTAAAAAAAACTATCAATAGAAAATGTTTATTGGAATATACATATAATAACCTTTAAAAGGTCAATTGCATAATTTTATGAATTAATGAGATGTCTTTAGGTTCGATGAGTTTCAACACCACAAACATTAGTAAGGGGAGACCAATGTGTTATGAAATAAATCTCTCCATTTATCGTTATGTCAATGACATTTTTTAGGTGATTGTAAGTTTTGATATTCCATATTTATGATGTGGACTTTTTGTTGTAATTGTAGTTTAAGTTGTTTCTCTCTTTATATGTCAATGGCATTTTGTTAAGGTGTTTACGAGTTTTGACATACCATTGTAATGAATATGAATTTGTTGTTGTAGTTCAAGTTGTTTTTTTATTTAAATGTCAATGGCATTTTTAAGGTGTTTACGAGTTTTTGGCATACCATTATAATGAATATGAATATGAATTTGTTGTTGTAGTTTTTCCTTTTTTTTAATTATGTGAATGACAATTTTAAGGTGTTTGTGAGTTTTTATTTCTCGTTCTAATAAATATGATTTTTTTGCAATAGAATGGTAGGATTTTTTTTTAATTGATATGAGTGTACAGTCATAAGCACTTTACAAAAATGTATGTTTCTTGCAGCAATTACTTCTAGAAAAAATTACTCTTAATTTGTAATTTTTATTATAGGGTCAGAAGGAATTGCAACTTATAGGTACCGATAAGTTGGATAAGTCATGCTTTACAATGTCTGATTATATCTTTTGTCCTTTGTGCTTGTAAAATTATGGTTCAAAGTCACCTCTTAAGAATGTGACACTATAATAGGTTAGTTTATTTAGTTTATTTTTATGTGCTTCAAAAAAATGAGATGCATCAATTTATTTTAGAGATATCAATTTTGTAAAAGTAATGTAAAGGAATTATTTTTAGGGGTTTTCTTCAAATGAGTTAAGGATTTTAGAAAGGATGTACATCATTTAGGGTTGAAGAAAAAGTATTATGAACTCATTTTCTTTGTTTATTGTTGTTATGAGTAGAACATGTTTATTATGATATGATTCAAGATGCAAGTCGTAGGACAACTTAAATATTCTATTGGACTTATTAACTTATTCAAATACTAGAGAATGAATAAAAATAAAGGTATAATGAATAGTAAT
This sequence comes from Pseudotsuga menziesii, assembly GCA_001517045.1. Classification (NCBI taxonomy): domain Eukaryota; kingdom Viridiplantae; phylum Streptophyta; class Pinopsida; order Pinales; family Pinaceae; genus Pseudotsuga; species Pseudotsuga menziesii. The sequence goes on from LPNX010947877.1 coordinate 300,046, forward strand.
ATTTTCTCACTATTCTAATATGTAATATGACCTAGGAATACCATAGATCCGGGTGATGGAGCCACCTCGCCACCCCTCATAATGTAGCATGATAGAAATGGAGACATGTGGTGGCAGGAAGAAGAGGAAGACAGACGAGGCATTTAGGGAGTAGGGGGATGAGGAAAAGGAATTTTTTATGCTCGCGAAATGAAGGTTGATGTGAGTCGTGGCCAAGAGGAATCATCGTGCAATGAAGAAGATAATGCAAAAGATGAAAATGATGGTTTGCAGGTGTGAGAAACATCCAGACCTGCATATGGAAGTTATGGGGACGATGGTATGGATGCATAAAGGAATAATTTTCAAGCAAATCATCATTTAGATTCAACTAAGTCAAGGTATCCTTAATATGGGGAGAAGAAACATGTCTTTGTACTATCCTCTCCCTTCACAAAATATGATTAAGGAAGAAATAACCACCTCCATGGAACCTAGGTTATGTGCTAGAAGTAGGAGAGGTGATGAAAAAAGAGTGTAAGTGGAGAAAAATCTAGAGCCAATGTATGAAGCAAATGTTCCACTCCATATTGAACATGGAACTGAAGCCATGGAGGAAACCTCGATTGAAGGAAAGAGGGAGAGCTCAAGCATTGGATTCCAAAGCAATTACAAATGGATTATGATAAACCTGCTTTCCAAGGTGCTTATGGATAGATAGTTTGTCGAAGACGTGACTCAATGCACTATCTGTCGCTTAAGAGAGGATATGGACAAAGTATTCAAGCAAATGGATGAACTGTTGAATGATACAAGGGTGGCACTCCTAGTGACCTAGGATCCTGAACCTTCAACAACAACTCTTCACATTCGTATTTTTTATGAATAGAAGGTTGCGTAGTAGCTTTGTTATGTCTGGTTTGGTTTTCTAGTTTTCATGTTAGTTAGTATAGATCCCATTATAAAGATATGGAATGCTTATTTCAGGTTTATTCTAAATTTACAATTTTCAAGAAAAGTCATAGTTTGGTTTCCTTCTCGTGGGCATGCCCAAACTCTTATGATTTTTGTTTTGAATTTGGTTTATGGGCCCCGAATGAACTCATACCGAAAGCTACCCATCTCACCCATGGTAGAGAAGCTTAGTATTTTTGTATATTTTGTAAATTGCTTAGTATTTGGAGGATTTCTTTGTGCTTTCTTACCAAAAAAATGATCCAAGAATATTAATAGGAGGGAAAATTAAATATTAGACTCATTAATTCATCAACACTAGAGCATGAGAAAAAATGAAGGAGGTGAATGAATAAGATGTATACAAAGAAAATTAAAATAGAACATTGTTTGTATCACTATATACATGTTATGTATAATGCTTTGTATAGAGGAGAGACAAACTATGACTACTTATATGCTTCATATCATCTATAACATATATAGTATTATTTTTCAGTTAAGAATGTTTTTTCAATCATTAAATATGGTTTAGTGTTGCCATTTTCAATGGGGTGATTGTCCATCTTCTTAACATGTTCCACTCTATCATACTAGTCTTACTAATCTTAGGAGATGGTTAGCATTCATGTGTGACATGCTAATGTGGACATGGAGCTAATGCTTGCATGTAAAGTCAAGGTATGCACACATATTTGACATATATACATATACTCTGAAACTTTGGCATGTATATGGTTATATGTACCATATGTACCAAATGTTTTAGAGGTTTTAAGATTCTTCAGTAAACAATTTGGAACATTGTCCCTTTACTATCAAAACAATGAGAAAGCACCAAATACATTACTCTTTAATTTTATAAGAAAAATTAAAGACCAACAATAATTTATTTGGATGACACTAAAGAAGGATGTATGCCAGATACCTCTAATTGCATTCCAAACATGATATATTTAAAAAAAAAAACAAATAATTAAAACATAATTGATTTGGATTAATGTGTTTATTTACATTTAGATTGGGAAATAATTAATTATGCATATAAAAGAGCAAGTGCTATGTCAGGAGGAATCAACTCATACGATAATCATGATTCAATATCACCTTATGTTAAGATTGAGTCATTCTTGATTTAGAAATCACTTTATCTTAAGATTGGGTCATAGTTAATTTAATAATCATGATTTAATAACCTTGGAAAAAAATTACTTTATCTTAAGATTGAGTCATAGTTAATTTAGAAATCATTTTTTTTTTTGAAAAAGTGCTATGTTACATGGGTTCAACTCAAAAGCAATAGCAATAGTCAATAATCGTGATTCGCTAACTTTGGAAATAAAGCACTTTATCTATATGTATTAGATAAAACCTACGATTAACCATAATTAGCATTATATCAACGGTGATTTCTCATCACCCACCAAAGCATCCTCTAACCCTTCATAAAAGAGTATTCTTTTAATGGGAAAAGTGGGAATGAAGTTATCCCCTTTATTATTCCTACTTATTGTGGAGGGTCTCAGCAGGATGATCAAGAAGTGCGCTGAGGATGGCGAGCTTGTGGGGATCGAGGGGGCAACTGGAGTTTTTATTACTCATCTGTTATTTGTGGATGATATTCTATTGTTTGGAGGGGGTTCTGTTCGTGAATGGCGGGTTATTAAATCTATACTTGATAACTTTTGTGATGCTACGGGTATGAACATTAGTCCGAGTAAGTCACAATTTTATCAGTCACTGTGGGATTGTGATGAGATGGAGGAATTAAAACTTCTTTTTAATTATGATATCTTGTCACTTGAACATGGATTCCGATACCTGGGTTACTTTCTGAAACCTAATAACTATAAAATCAGGGACTGGTATTGGCTTCTTGAGCGGATGGAGAAACGCATTGGTCATTGGGGCCATCGGTTCTTATCCATTGGTGGTAGGCTCATTTTGACAAAATCGGTCCTGGAAAGCATACCTGTGTATTGGTTCTCGCTATCCTGGATACCAAAAGCCATACTTAAGAGGATTCAGAGCATAATGACGCGTTTCTTATGGTCCGGATGCAGGGATAAATCGTCTATCTGTTTGGCGCGATGGGGATTATTGTCTAAACCAAAAGACTGTGGCGGTTGGGGTCTAAAGGACCTTGGGGCATTTGGTCGTTCGCTTATGGCTAAAAATTTGTGGCGGTGTATCTTTATTCCTGGTCTGTGGCAGCGGGTGACCTTTGCAAAGTATTTGGGGGGCTGGCCGATCTCTGAGTGGCTCAGATTATCTGTGTATGATATGCGGAACATTTCGAATATTTGGAGGGCACTTTTGCAGGCTATGCCTATACTTAAGATGTGGTTGGCATGGCGTCCTGGGGATGGATGGAACATTAGGATCGGTCGGGATCCGATTTTGGGTTTACATGGTGCATATAGACTGTCGGACCCTCTATTGACCATATTACTGGAAAACAGGATATTTTATTTGGCACAGGCAGCAAAGTATACTGATGGGGATTTATTCACGGTATGGAAGGATGCAGAGGAATTAAATCTAACTGGTAATATGGCAGATGAATGGAATTATTATATTTACCAGCTTCGAAATACCGGCATTAGGCTGCAACTATGTAAGGATTCACTCATATGGAGTAAGAATGCAAAGACTGGCAATATTACGGCGTCTCTGGCCTATTCAACTACTGTCTCTTCTACATTCCCGGATGGTATTCCTGTTTGGTTTAAGGCGGTTTGGAGATGGAAAATACCTCTCAAGACAGTTTTATTCACCTGGTTATTATTGGCTGAACGTATCCTTTCCTGGGATAGATTACAGAGAAGGGGTTTCGAGGGACCTGGTATTTGCTCGCTGTGTTTTGAGGCGGAGGAATGTATTACACACATGATGATTGAGTGCCCATTCACTATGCAGGTATGGAAGCACATTGGTAATTTATTTAACACTGATCTTATTTGGCAGGGTCGCTCTATTGTTGAGGCTTTTGGTGCTTGGATTACGGGCGACCAATTGTTGCGGTCCATCCCATTCCATGTGTGTAGACTCATATGGCTGGCACGGAACAACTTTATCTTCAGGCATACATCTACTACTCCACTACTGATTGTTAATAAATTGCAGTGTATATGGGATGGGGGGCCCATATGTTATAAGCGGAATCAGCCTCGTATCATTCAGCAACCTTATTTTCTTCATGAGAAGGCTATTGGATTTTTTGATGGGGCCTCACAGGCTGGTGGATCTATGAGTGGTATTGGGGCGATACTTATCTCGCCTCAATTGGGCAGATTCAACATGATGTGGAACTGTGGTATGGGCACAAACACTCGGGCAGAATTATTGGCATTATGGAGTATTCTACATTTTACTAGATCATTGGGCATAGATACTATTCAGATTGCTGGTGACTCCCGGGTCATTGTGGAGTGGTTTAAAGGCAATTATCATTTGGATGCCGTCCTACTTGACACTTGGAAGGATCGCATTCTGTTACTGAAAGGGCAATTTGTGGATATCAGCATTCAGCATATATATAGGGAGAACAATTTTGATGCTGATCTCTTATCGAAGAAGGCATTAGCGATTCCTATGGGACATTTTTTGGTGGCACGTGGGGATGGTCGTGACCCATCTTCATATTACTTTTTTGGGTCTTTTTAGTTTTTTTTGTACTATATTTATGAACGCATAAGATTGTTATATCTTATGGTTCATTTTGGGGTAACTACATACGGTGTATTATGTTAGTTATTACATAATATGCCATGTTTGGTCTCCTTGTGGGTGATGTCGTAGATATGTGGTAATTGGGGAATCGGGTAAGTATCATGTCTTTTGTCTAGCTGGTTCAGGTATATATTACTTTGGGAATACATTGTCTGTTGATACATTGTATATCATCTTGGTGATACCTTTTTTATATATAATATATATAAGATCTTTTTTTATGAAAAAAAAGAAGAAGTTATATCATGGGTTATAATTGTGCCGCATCGTGATGGACATGAAACAATAACATTTGCATGAGATATATTTACGTCGATACGTGTTTTTTTCCCAAGTCCAGTTTGAAAAAACTTGTATTTTTTTTTGTCGTTCATCTACCGTATTAAATTTCGATATGTTTACTAGCATTTAGCTGTTATGTTCATTTTCTGCTTTTGCGTGTTTTCCTGGTCTTTTCTCTACACTAATTGTTTTTTCGAACTGTTGCTGAAGTACAAGCGTGTTCTTTTGGCAACGTAGGTGTCAGAGAAGAGGCCGAAGAGGTGACTGTTGCCCTTGATGTTGTTGCCATTGATGACGCCCATGGTGAGATCGTCGAGCTCGAGGAGCACCTGGGGTTCCATTCCTAGTGGCAGCACCGCAGCACTAACCTCCGCCCATGGTGAGATCGTCGAGCTCGAGGAGCACCTGGGGTTCCATTCCCAGTGGCAGCACCGCAGCGCTAACCTCCGACATGCAAACCATGGGCTCGCACTTGATGAGCATCCTCTCCTTATCGACCCACACTATGTCCATGAGATGGGAGAGATCCACCTCGAACCTGTGAGAACGCTTGTGCTTCGAGTACCTCATAGAGACTTCAAGCCACAACCTTCGCACCGTGCAGATCATCCCATCGTGCGACGGGCACCGGTTGTTGATACGATCCTGCACTTTCTTAATCGCCCGCATGTGGTTCTCCCCTGATGGGGACCTGTGGATCAGGCGTCGTATAGTAGCTCGCCATTGAACAACAACAGAACGATGGGGACTATCAACAACCACTTGAACTGCACCAGAAAATCTGCAAATGAACTGCGTGTTCTTCTGGCAGTGATTTCTATGACTTGTAGCACAAATCTTGCTCATAGTTTCCTCCTTCCCTTGGCTTGTAGACACAAATCTAATTCGTCTATGTTTGCTTCCTAATTTCATGGTAGGTATATACCTGATATTCTAGTCTCTATCAAAATAATATTTGGACCAACACCTTGGTGATAAAACGATGGCTAGCTAGCTAAAGATAGACAGGATCTCTTGCAGCAATATTGCTATTTCCAATTTCTTGAGATCATGCTCTTAAGGGCGTACTAATCATAAGATATTATTTATTGCGACAATTCTTTCAATTGATTGATTATATATATATATATGGGCTATGGAACTTTCCAATTTATATCTTGGATTTTGTGGGTTTCAAAAATAGATTTTTTCTGTGGGCTATGGAATTTCCCAATTTATGTATTGGATTTTGTGGGTTTTGATTGATAATGGGTTTGGGTGTTTTTGTATTTTATATCCACACAAATTATCATTTCTTTGGTTGAAATACTGAAACTACATTTACCCATCAACGTTCAATGGTTTCCCAGTGATTCATGTCAGTTTCACAGAAATCCAGAGCAAATGGATTCGCTTATGTTATATTGCATTGCCTTGAAGCTCGGGCAATGTAGATTAGTTTTCCTCATAATAAAATTGAATATTTTTACCTTTGAGACAAGAATCTGTTAAACCCACTCATTCTTTCTTTCTTTATTCCCATGGACCAATTTAGGGATCTAAAGTTTTAATGCATGTACAATTGTTTCCTTGTATATTAGAGATGAAGTGCCTAAATGGAAACCCTAACTCTGTTTCCCCCATTTTTCTGTTGTTCTAGTGCAGGTTGTGGGGTATTAACAGAGGAATCACATAGTTAAGCAATGACAAGCCAGATGATTTTGAAACACTGCAACGATCTGAAGTCAATTTCACTGTTATGGAGGAAAACAACTAATAAAATCGAAAACACTATGCAGCTCTGGAAATCGCTTACTACCGCAGCAAGTAATTACACACCAAAAGAAAGCAACGTGCTAGAAACCTTGAGAGGAGGCGCAAGGAGAGATCGTCTCGCCAAACTAGTCTCAACTCTCTATTAAACAGTAACTACTTTAAGGCCATATTTGCTTTCGACTGGTATTTTTCAAGTGCATATTTTGAAGATAAAATCTGAGTAGTGGTGGATTGCAGACAAATGTTTAGAGCCCCTTTTTACTCGCAACTGCGAGTTCCTTAATCCAATTGATGGACGGGATGAATTTTCTGTTCGATAGCCACCGCTTTCACGACTGGGCTGAGTGCGGGGTCACGGGAAGGCATGAGAGTGCCCTGGGAAAAGAACTTTTCAGTTTGCATCTGGATATGCCGGGTTTGGATAAAGATAGAACATTAAAAATTGAGGATGATGTGTTGGTGATCAGTGGAAAGGAGATTCGGGGGAGCTGAAATGTAGGGTTCGATTCTGTGGGGATGTGTTTGATACTAATGCTATCACAGACGGAATGAAAAATGGTGTCTTGAATATTACCTTTCCAAACCCAAAACAAAATATGGAAAATGTAATTAACATTAATGTGGACTAAGACCAAGGTTATGGATTTTGTAGGTAGACCAAGGTTCAACTCAGTTTCTTTATGTTTGTAGCAACTTTTTAAATTTAATGTGAATATATTTCTTGAATTTCCAATTAATAATGACTGTTTTCATATTTTTTTAAGGATGCTTTCTTAGTGAGCCAGAATCTGTAAATATGTCACAAATATCCAAAATTTAATTAATGAATATGACTTCCCAAACATTTATCAATTTATTTTTCCTGAGAAAATTATCTCAAGGAGAATAATATTAATCTATTGGAATCCTTATATGGTCGATCTCAAGACTCATATTCTTTGTTTCTTTAAAGCTACATGTTTGATGCTCTTTACGCTTCCCATGCAGTTTATTCTTCAGTCTTGTATTCCAATAGTTTTTGATGTCATTGTATGTTCTTCCAAGTAACTGGGTTGCAATTATGGACCACCTGTACATAATTATACACATAGTTATAGGCCTCTCAGAACAATCAAATCTTAATTGTAAAGAGTTTTAGAGCAGGGTATTCCTTATTTTGTAATTTTTTTCTTCAAAATCCTGTATAATATTTGCAGAATTCATGCAATGCTGACTGAATGTTCTTCGTAGGAGGAGCTCGAATTTGAGAGATTTCATTCATAATTGTTTCCTTTTCTTTAAAGGAAATTTAAAGAATTTGTTTTAGCTCCCAATGTGACGTAGGATCTTGCAGACTCATCGGGCCTATGAATCACCAGCCAACTTTATGAGGTGAGTCGTAGATTATTCTTGCTATAGTTTTAGTTTCTAGCTCTAATGTTCTTCATGTTCTTCGTTCTTCGAATTAGAGATGTGTAAAAACTCTAAATTTTGTAAACATGTTTTTAACATCATATTATTAATATCTCGGGCATGGTTTTACTAAAATTTGGGTCACTTCCATTTGGGGGTTTTGATTTTGTACTTATTTTACAATTGCTTATGGTTTTGAGTAAAAGGAAAGTTGTATTGATTTTGTACCCATGTGGTTTGAAAAAAATGTCAAAACTGCAATTTAATAATACACAAATAATATTAACTACAATTTAATGATACACAAATAATCTTGTGGTTAGAGAAACTGAGTTTTTAAATTTACTTTCACTATTTGTGGGGAGGAATTTTTAGCTTATGCAGATGCGTGTTTCATAGAATTTGGTGATCGAGATAAATATTGGTCCACCTTCAATAGTCCACAAACATTGCTCCCAAGCTACAAACATTGCAGGGTGTGCCTTTCGATTTAGGAGAGCTAAGAATCTGAGCTCCCCTATCAGAGAATCCTAAGTCTCCAGGGAAGCTGGAGTACCTTGAAAGGATTGCCATGTACAATTTAGAATCACCCAGAGCACTCATAAGTTTTTCAATGAATTTTGTCGTCTGTGCTCCTTGAAATACATAGTTTTCAAAAGCTTCAAAAAAAAATGGTGTCACTGCCTGATTCTTCCAAAGAGCTAACAAACCTGCAACACATCGACTTGGAAGATGTTTACTCTTTGCAGATGCTTCCATATTTTTCACTGTCTTTTTATCAAATAAGAAACTACCACAACTCCTTTTCAAAATTGATGATAAAGGATTGGCAGATGCAATAAAATATTGCTCGTTCTCAACAGGGAGACACAAATGCAATAAAGGCGGTTCTATGTGCCAATTCAACCTTCGCTACTACATCATTGCCCATCATACCCTATTCCACCTCAACATGTTCTTTTAACGTTTGACTTTGTTCACTCTGTTTATGTTACCAACTTTCTTGAACATTCAAGATCCCAACCGCTTTATAAAATATTGTTTTTTTAAAGGTAAATTTTTAAATATTATTTTGTTTTTTATAATGGTGAGTTGAAAATGTATTTTGCTTAAGAGGTGTTATGTAGATGTAATAATAACGATTAAAATTTCAATAATTGTGAAATGGATATGTATGTTTGTTATGTTGTGTGACATAAAATTTTAAGTATATATATATATATTTTTTTAAATTTTATATAGAATAGATATTGTGGTAAGTTTTACCAGATAATAAATATCTTTGATATTTTGAAATATGTTTTTTTTCAAATATTTAAAGATTTGACTTTTTAATATGGTTTTCATTTAAAAAATAAAATAAAATATTAGATGTATAAAAATAACATCATTTTTGGTTGCATGTGGCTATTCGCAATTTACCCCATGCATACTTTGTGATAACTGCAACCCACCATCACTTGTGCCTCACATCAATAAGGCATTATTACATATGGCACTTTCTTATTACAAATATATTTAAAAAATATAAAAATTATATTTCATGATGCACATGAGTTGATGACTTGTTACAGTTGAATAAGGAACTTTTTTATTAAAACAATGCATGCCAAGGAATTTTACTAAAATGAAGGTTTTATACATAACAAAGGTTGCATACAATGACTTATCTTTAATTAGATATGACCATTTTACAAAGTGTTAAAATGTTTAGGTTGTATCAGTGATTGAAGAGTTTGGCCCTTATAAGTTTATGCAACTTTTATATAAACTCTTGATCTTCAAAAGACCTCAATCAGGTATTGCTCAATTAGGCTAATTTTTACTTATTTAAAAGATGCATATAAAACAACCAAGTGAATGTAGCACCCTCTGAGGAGATTTTCATTCCCAGCTAGCCATATAGTTCTTTGTGGAACTCTACTCCTCTCTTCTCATTACATTATTTATCCAATTCCAGGTGTGTTTCTACCCACCAATTAGTGTGAGGTGGTTGAATCGTCTTGAAACGTAAGTCATTTACACAAGTCGTTGATGAAAGAAAAAACATCTCTTAGTATGGTGAAGAGGATAAGATCAAAGGATTCATTTTTGGGATTTAATTTTGTTGGGTTTAGTATTATCCATGATAGTATAATAATGTTATACACTTCAAGTGTCTTGGAAAGAGGTAAAATACATGTTAATGATACATTCCTAAAGTGTCTTGGGAAGAATTAATAAGCCATTTTTGATATTTTATTTAAAAATGTAAAGTGTGAACGAATTTGTAGTAGTTATGTGAAAATGTCAATTGATTAAATATTCAATTTAAGTTTTTTAATATAAACAAGTTTGCACGATAGCAATGCTTAGCGTAATTAGCATGTTATAATTCGTAATAGTTTGAAATTTATAATTTTTAATATATGAATATTTGTCAATTAATAGATAACAAGTGGAGAGGAATAGCACTTGATATAATAATTGTGGCATGTTCCCTTGCCTCATTATGGATCATTTTAAAAACATCACATAATTAGGGAATTGCTCTTGCATGCACAATGCTTGACTTATTAGTATTATCCAAAGTTTTACTAATGCAATGACATCATTGATATTGATTTTTTAAGATCTTGATGTCAATAAAGGAAAGGGAATCAAAATCAACATGGTATTAAAAAAGGTAGGTGCGCTCCCAACATTAGTTCAAGCGAGCCTTTGAATGTTAATCATTGCTTATTTTTGCTTTATTCTCGAAGGCCTATGAATGTATCAAACTCTATATGACACCTATTGATATTTCTAAATATCCATACAATATTATGGTTCACTAAAATGTAGTTAACTTTCACATTATAATTACCACATTAAGGTCACGAGTTTCATTGAGTATGTCATCACACTATGGAAATATGTATGGCTTCACTCTCTATCCATATATGTGATTCATATATAAATTAAAATAATATATTATCGATTATGATTTTGGGGATATTTATGAGACAAAAAATGACACCTACACTGGTACAAGATTGGACCAATATTAGGGTTTCTTGCGTTGGGGTTTGACTCCCCAAGTACTAACTATACGTTTCATTGACTATTCAAATCGACTAGGTAGATTGATTATCTTTTCTCGAGGTCCGTCTAATAAAGCTATTAAGATAGCTTGGGGACTTAAGATAGTTATAAGTTAAATATATAACTTGGATTTAATTCTATATATTTCTCAATCTATTTCTAAGGAGTGAAGGAATAATGGTGAAACATAAGTAGTTATTGAGAGGTCCTTAAGTAATATCCTTAGATAAGGTACTTGCGAGTTTGGAAAGAATTTACTCCAATTTTTGCATTTTCCATCATTTTCTTTGTTTCCATTGAGCTCATTTTCTAGTCATTATTGCTTCCATATATAAGTAGATTGACCTTCATTGCTTTCAAAGTGATATTTTCAATGCTTTTTTGTATTTATGGATTGAAAAGTGCTTGATATAAGTGCTAATGTTATACCAAAGTACCTGTATATTTAAACCATCCCAAAAAATACTACGCATACATAAGTGAGAGTCTACGATACAACAAACAATGTTGTCTTAGTCTCAACGTTACAACAATAAAATAGTGATAAATAAGTAATTATTCCTAATAGTAATTAATAATATTAAAATATAGTTTATGAAGAGAAGTGTCTCTTCAATATGTGATGGCCAAGCCATATTTAAAAAAACCATATCCATTGTAATTTATCATACATTCAATTATTATATATATTATTCATTATTATTTAAAGATGGAACATCTTCCTCCCTAGACCCCGATACAGGCTGACTTAATTCGAATACAGATTAACCATTACACTGGATAAGGTGTAACATTAGTATCAGAGTTATAAGTTTCCCTTGGCCATTATTTACACTTTGTGTAAATTCAGTTTTTAGGGTTTCCCTAAAATATAGGTCATTGTCCAAATAAGAAAAGAAAGAAAAAAAAGTAAAAAAAAGGTAAAGAAAAGAAAAGAAAAGAAAAAGTTAAAAAGAAAAGATAAAAGAAAAAAAAAGTAAAAAAACAAAATAAAGGAAAAAGAAAGTAAAAAAAGAAAATATAAAGTAAAACCAACACATGGTTTTGCTTTCCAATTTCAACCGAAGCTGCACACCCCCTCATTCCACGTAGCCCTACAAACAAAAACAATATTAATAAAATAAATATCATTATAATATTATTAATATTATTATATAATATTTTAAAACTTATTAATCCATCTTTTAATAAAATATTTTATATTTATAATTTTATTTCAACACATTAAGTAATTATAATAATTATAATTTTTTCATCAATTATTTCAAAGACATTAGTTGTCTTTTAATCCTCCATAAGTCAAAATAAACTTTCAAATATACACATTCGCATAAAAGGACCAAAGCTATGACGGAATTAAAAGGCAAACTTGAGAAATTGGAGAAGACATCAAGGCGCTCGTTCCCAACCAAGAAAATTTCAGAGAAGAACCGAAAAATAACAAGGCTCTTAAGAAAGAAATCAAAGAAGATGGTGTTCTCGTACTAGGAAGAAAAATTGATGACAAAGTAGACATCATGCATGAGAAAAAAAAAGAGTTAGATGACAAGATATGTGCGATGACATGGAACATAAGAACCATGGCACAGAACTTGAGCATCATGACATAGAACCAAAATACCATAATGGAAATGTTACAAAAACTAAGGTCTAATACAAACCATATCCGTAACCCATATATGTTGGACCACTAAGTCAACAAAAATGAGAGTAACAAAATTGATCAAGACAACAAACAAGACAAGGAGACTAAATATCGTAGGGATGACCAAAATAGCAGTAATATATTTGATAAAGATGAGCTCGACAAAGATCATAATGAGATTCAAGCTAGTATCGTTGACAATAAGGACGATCCATACAATGACAAAATATGGATTCTACAATATACAAAGGAATCCAAGTCAAAGGAATCATATATCGTAGATTCATGTTCTACCTTAACTCTTCTACCACCCTGGAGAAACCTAAATGTAACACTATCAGGTGACTTCGAGTGTGAGAAGCCTCATGAAATGCCACTTCTCGAATAACTCACATTAGAGGAAATTTGATCTCAAAATGGGCCTCCTAAAATGAACTAATAAAATAATATTTATTAATTTTGGAGGAAGAAAATAAAAAAACTACTTTTTTGTTTGTATTTTTGACATATCTCCCTGTGTTTTTGCTCAAATTTCAATCGGGATAGCTCGTTGGATGCAAAATTTAATTCTGCATCCAACGAGTACCCACTCGGCATACTTTTGACGGACCCCGCTACCCCAAAAACAAGAAATACCTGAAAAAATGAAATGATGACATCATCATTTTGTTTTTTCAGGTATTTCTTGTTTTTGGGGTAGAGGGGTCCATCAAAAGTATGCCGAGTGGGTACTCGTTGGATTCGGAATTTAATTCCGCATCCAACGAGATCTCTCAATCGAAATTTGCTCGTAAAAACACAAGGAGATATGACAAAAATACAAACAAAAAAAGTAGTTTTTTTAATGATACCTATCCCCAAATTTATATTAAAAAAGTGTTTAAGACCTATACGGTATTTCAAATTTAAAGCAATTTCATTGGCTAACACATAATGACTTGGAATTTGAATAAAAGTTAAAAGGTCCATTTTGAGTTGAAATTTCCTCTAATGTAAGGATAATAAAATGAAAACATTACGTGATGAAATCCTAAGTATTGTAGGACAAGCGACTTCTAAAACGAGGCTTGATATGGCCAGTCACAAAAATATTCCTTGTATTCATGTACAAGGAAAATGGGATAACAATAATAAACATAATGGAGTACACATTCAAGTTACAAATGAAAGGAAGATGACAAACTATTGCGTAAATACTAAGCACATACCTAATACCAGTTCTAAAAAAGACATAAAGGAAGTAATGGCATTGTTTCAACACAAAACGAGAATGAAAAGACGACATCAATAATCTAAGCTTTGAGGACAAAGCTTTCCTAAGGAGAAGGACATGTTACAACAATAAAATAGTAATAAATAGGTAATTGTTCCTAATAGTAATTAATAATACTAAAATATGGTTTATGAAGAGAAGTGTCTTTTCAATATGTGATGGCCAAGCCATATTTAAGGAAACCATATCCATTGTAATTTATTATCCATTCAATTATTATATATATTATACATTATTATTTGAATATGGAACATCTTCCTTCCTAGACCTGGATACAGGCTGACTTAATTCAGATACGGATTATCCATTACACTGGATAAGGTGTAATACTCAATCATAAACAAAAAATCATCATGTTGCTAACATTGGGTGGACAATCATCATGGGTTGGATCCCAACGTGATCCCAACCTATACTAACAATAATTCATGAAAAAAAAAGCTACTCTCTTTTCCACTTCATCACATCTACTTTTTCTTCTCATTTTTCCCCTTTCGACATTTTATTGCACCTTCTGTAGCAATTGCTAGTTGTAGGTTTTACTAAGGTCTTACTTGGTTTTAGGTAATGGTGGTCCATATTTAATCTTTTTATTTATTCAATTTGAAGTATGTGTATACTTCGTTTTAAAAAAATGATGCTACAATATGTTTTATTCTAAAGAATGTGAATGTTTTTTAATTTTTTTTGTAAGTTAGATTGGGGATTTTGTATTAATGAGAGAAAGCAATCATAAAGTACAACAATAGTAATGGCTAACTTGCCACTAGGGAAACCAGGTTAGCCAAAGAAGCTAAAAGTTAGATGGGTACTAAATTGAGCAACCATAGAAGTACAAAATTGCCCTAAAGAGGTGAGGCATGCGCAAAATAATTGAGAAACCAAAGCCTGTTATGTTCTTCACAAATAGTATTTATGGAAAAACCTAGGAATCTATAAAAAAGACTACTATACTTGAAAGAAGCATAGCTTCCATTATTGCACTAAAGGAAAAAGAAGAAAATTGAGTTAACTATGACTAAGATTGATTGAAACTAGGGAAAGTGGGGGAGCGATTCCACCTTGATTTTGTGTGTTCATCTATAGGGGAATGTTTTTCACCTCTGCGAGGATGACCAATCCAATTTGATGTAAATATCATTAGAGTCCTCTCAGATAGTGTTGGTGACCAATAAAATGCATGACTGAGCTTGATTGCGATCCAAGAGTGCTTTGCCTAGAAGAAGCTTCACAATCATATAAGGGACCATGTTCTTGAGAACCCCTGCTGAGAGGATATCGATCTAAGATGTATTTTTCACTGCATCATCCATAGTCATTCCTTCTTACGTCTCACGATCCATTAGAAGAGTCGCCTCTACTTTATCGATTTCTTGATGGATGCGCCAGGGTATTTCCTTGCAAAACCCAACCTCCATTAGTCATCGCCCAACGTCTCCACCTCAACGTCTTCGATCCCTCTATGGCGGCATGACTATTCCCCTACCAAGAATACTAGTACAAATCTTGAGTTGAATTTTGTGCCCTCGCGGAGCCATGAATGAAAATTAGAGGAGACTGAAGATACCATAGTGCACATAATGCCATAGTTTCCAACTCATAAAAGCCTAGATTTTCCATGTATCAATCACATATCGATATTTAATGTAGATCCGGTGTACAACTAGGACTAAGGTCACATGTGCCTCTTCATTGTTTTCAGAGTGAAATGGTATGATACTAATATTTTTAATTGATATGAGTGTAGTCATAAGTACTTATTGTGCAACTATATGCATGTCAAAAAAACACATAATCTCACACTGTCATTTCTAAACAAAGTACTTTTACTTTTCATTCCAATTATAGGGTCATAGGGTATTGCACGTTATAAGTACTTAAGAATAATCCCCTTTGGAAGTTTCTTGTTGTTGAAAGGGAATAATTTTCACCAACACCCTAAAACCCCAACAAGTTTTGGCACACATATGCATTTCAACTTCTAGAGTATGTATCCCATGCCCCATCATTGCATGCACACTTAGCATCGTCAGCGCACTTGGTATCCCATGTACCAAGTACTAAATTTGAACTCAATGTCAATAATTGACAATGCTATTATACGTGTGTTTCCACAACAATACACAATGCATTGAAAATGCAAATAATCATGAACATTTTCAAAATCTAAGCACTTCCGACAACAAAAATTTGATCTTTTAACTAAAATGTAGGGCTTTTATATACTATATGACGTAGGGAAAATTAGTAGATAATCAATTGTTTTGTATGTTGCACTCTCTTTCAGATAACAATGTAATTTTTTATTAACACTTTAATACAAATCTGGTTACATTCTATTTTACTTTATGTGCAACAAGTGTTTATTATTTGCTTCATTTTAGTTCACGATTTTATATCTATAATCTAATGTCATACTTCTTGAAGTCCTTCGTACTACAAAATTAGATCACTTACAGAATATCATTGTTTAAAACTATTTTCAAAATTAGATCACTAACAGAATATCATTGTTCAAAACTATTTTCTAATAACATTATTAGGGTCTTCCCAAGTTTTACAATGTTTACTCGAGTTTTATGGGAGAAATATGAAACAATAAAACTCTTCTTATGAGATCGAAAAAATCATGAGCACTAGATGGGACACATAAGACATACATAACATATTATTTGATCAGAGTTGTTGGGGCATAGAGAATGTGAGTATACAGAATATGCTATTCAATCATTTCAATTAGGGAGTTTTTGTCCTTTGCACTTATGAAATTTTGGTTCAAAATTGAGAGCATTTGTACTTTATGTTTATAATTTTTTTTCAAAACCACCTCTTAAGTCAAGCATTGCAAAGTCTACTTGTGTTTTTTTTATAAAGTCTATTTGTGTTTTTTTTGATAAATATGAAACAAAGCCACCTCTTAAGTCAAGCATTACAAAGTCCATTTGTGTTTTTTTTATAAAGTCTATTTGTGTTTTTTTTTATAAATATGAAACAATAAAACACTTTTTTTTCTAGATTCAAAAAATTGTGAAATTTAGATGAGACAAATACAATATGTGAAGATACCGCATATTATTAAATGCAAAATAAAATTTGTGAATACATCTTATACTATCCAATATTATCGTATTCAATGCACTTGTAAAAATTTGGTTCAAATCCACCTCTTAAGAATGTGAGGCTATACTAGGTAATTAGTTTATTTTGATGTTGCTTCAAGAATGAGATGCAACAATTTATTTTGGAGATCTCAATTTTATAAAAATAATGTAAATGATTTATTTTTAAAGGGTTGTCTTTCACCAAGTCCAAGTCAATTTTGTTTAGAAATGATGTAGTTCATTTAGTTTTGAAGAGGTATTATGAACTCATTCTCTTTGTTTACTATCACTATGAGTATAACATGCTCATTATAATATATAATATGATATGAGAATGCAAATCATGAGGACATCCTAAATAATCTATTGGATTTATTAAGTTATTAAGACATTAGAGCATAAACAAAAATGAAGGTAAAGAATGAATCATAATATAAATTTTTCATTATTTATATAACATGTAATATGATCTACGGATACTAACTGTTGAATGACAACTTATATAGATTAGACTCATTAAGTTATTATCGCTAAATCACAAGCAAACATGAAGGGAGTGAATGGATACAATGTACAAAAGAAAATTAAAACTTTACATTGTTTGTATTACTTTGTAAGAGTTATGCTTCATATAATCTATAGTGTACATAGGAGTATTTTTCAATTATAGGATTGTTTGTTTAGGTGTTGAAAATGGTTTAGCATTTCCATTATCAATGGGGTGATTGTTCGTCTTCTTAGCATATTCTTCTCTATCTTAATTATCTTATGGGATGGTTAAAATGCACATATTACATGCTAAATCATTTGTGCACATTTAACCTAGACATTCATGTAGAGTCAAAGTATGCACATGGATTTGAAATGTACACATACACTATAGAAGTTAACACACATAATGTTATATGTACCAAATGTTGCAAAAGTTTTAACGTTCTTTACTAAACCATTATATACCAAATGTTGCAAAAGTTTTAACGTTCTTTACTAAACCATTTGGAACATTGCTTTTATAATTGATCAATAACACTATATAATCACAAAAAATATATAGTTACTTAATTTTATAAAAAATATAATAACACCATATAATCATCCAGCCAACTAAAATATGCGTGGTTACTTAATTTTATAAAAAAGAATGAGACAACAAGAATGATTTAGTTTAACGCTACTAATGTAAAAAATTACTTTTATAACCCATCTGAAATATCTGTTATAGTCAATAGTATGCTTTGAAAATTAAAAGCCAAACAAAATAAATCTTGAATAATTTGTTCATATACACTTAAGATTGGTTGAAACATAGCTAATTATAAATACAAAAGTGATATGTGAAGAGCATTCAACTCAAGAGAAAACGTTAAGAAATCAGGTTATTGCATCGAGAGAAGCGAAGTGTTTTCAGCCTAGTATGGGGAAGATCCTGATACGTTATACTAGTCAACATTAAAAAAAACATTATGTTAACCGACATAAATAAAAAAATAAAAAAATTGTGAATTCATATATTTATAGTGTAAACAAAAAAGAATATATAGAAAAACATGTGGCCTAATTTATTAAATAATAAAAAACCAATAATAAAACTAAATGAAAAGTAATTAAAAGATCCATATTAAACCCGGATTTTACCAAACATTAAAGGGATCAAAATGTTTGAGGTGTAATTTTTTATGAACATTTAAAAATTTAAGATAAAAATAACTTACACCTAAAGAATTGGAGTTCTCTTAATGCTTTCTAGATTAAAATTTAAGATGAATTTATACTAGTCTTACTTACATTAAGATTGGATCCTAATTAATTCATTTTATATGAAAAAGGGTTCGGGTTCATCTCATTATCAATTGTAGATAATCATAGTTCGCTAACCTTGGGGAGCAAACAACTTTATCTTACTTAATTAAATAGAACCAACATTGGCATTATACGAAGGGTGGTTTCTCATCACCCACCAAAGCACTTCGTTCAAGACTATAATTTAGATAGCTAAATCCATTGTTAAATTGACATTTTGATATTCGACAACTTACTCTATCTCATGAAGTGAAATTCACTTCACTATATGTTATTGTAAAATCGGGAAGCCTTTACCAGTCCTGTAACACTTTCGGAGGTTGAGGATGCACTGAAGACTTTTAAAAAGGATAAGGCCCCTGGACCCGATGGATGGACGGTTGAGTTTTATTTATGCTTCTTTGATTTACTGGGTCCTTACTTATTAAATCTGGTAGAGACATCTCGCACTCTGGGAAGGGTTTCACCTGCTCTAAACTCTACTTTTATTGCCCTCATACCTAAGAAAGAGCACCCTATCAGCTTTGGGGATTATCGGCCTATCTCTCTGTGCAATCTATGCTATAAATTGATTTCGAAAGTGGCGGCTCTCCGACTTAAACCATTCTTGGACTCCTATATCTCTCCTCAGCAGTTCGGTTTTCTGAAAAACCGCCTGATCCATGGGCCTGTGGCCATTACACAGGAATTATTACATTCTATAAAACTCTTGAAAAAATCTGCTCTTATTCTTAAACTGGACTTGACGAAGGCCTTTGACCGTGTAAACTGGACTTACATCAGGCTAATACTTATTCAGATTGGGGTACCATTGGTTGGGGTGAACTGGATTATGGGCTGTATATCTTCAACAAATTTTGCTGTAATAGTCAATGGTTCGCCATCTTCTTTTTTCCCAGCTTCTCGGGGCATTAGACAAGGCTGTCCACTCTCCCCTCTGATATTTATTTTAGTAATTGAAGGACTTAGCCTCTTGATTGCTGATGCCAAACTAAATGGTTTGATTAAGGGTATTAAGATCTCGAATGATCTCTCCATTACTCATCTCCTTTTTGTAGATGATGTGATCCTTTTTGGAATGGGCACTATTGAAGATTGGATTGCATTCAAGGTGATTCTTGAAACTTTTTGTGAAGCCTCGGGAATGAATATCAATCTGGACAAATCCTGTTTTCTGCATTATAACGTGAATGATAGCATATTAAGGAGGGTATCAGAAATTTTGCCTTACCGTTTTGCTCACCTTGATCTTGGTTTCACTTATCTTGGTTTTTTCTTGAAGCCATCGGGATATCTTGTAAAGGACTGGCTCTGGCTCATTAAGAGATTTGAATCCCGTATTAAACATTGGACAAACAGACTCTTGTCTTTGGGTGGTCGATTAGTACTTATCCGAGCAGTTCTCACCAGTCTTCCGGTCTATTGGTGTGCTCTCTTTCCTATTCCATCATCTATCCTGGATAAGTTAAGGAAACTCATCTTCAACTTCCTGTGGGGTTCATCAGCTGTGAAAAAGAAGTTTCACTTGGTTGATTGGCAACTGTTGGCTCGGCCTATCTCCCTGGGGGGTTGGGGTATTAAACACTTGCCTCTCTTCTGTATATCATTGAGAATGAAGAATTTCTGGTTTGCATTGAACAACTCAGGCATTTGGAATCAGCTTATTAGGACTAAGTATATGAAAAATATGTCAATCCAGTCTTGGTGCAGAAATAAATACTTCAGACTTACCAATACTTCTCGTATCTGGATGGGCTTCATCAAAACCCTGCATTGGATTGGGCAGGGTTTAATATGGCAAGTGGGCAAAGGTACTAAGGTTAGAGTGGGGGCGGATCCAATTGTTGGATTAGGAAGTTCATTCATACTGCCTACCGAACTTAGAAGTTACCTTGATGACTATGGCATTAACACTCTTTCCCAGGCCTTTAATCATGATACAGGACTCTGGTTTATTACCGAGGAATTAGATTTATGTGATGTTTGGAGTTTGCAGTGGAGTACTTATATCAAGGGATTAGAATTTAACAGGATCATGCTAAATGAGGAGCCTGATACACTTCTGTGGTCTACTGGGAACTATGAGGGCCCTATCAGTGCTGCTAAGAGTTATGAATGTTTGGTTAAAAATAACATACAGGATGTTCAAAACCAGGATAGTATACAGCTTTGGTCTTTAAAGATTCTGTTGAAGATTATATGTTTTATCTGGCTGTTGGACAAAGATAGAATTCTAACCTGGGACCATCTACAATCACGTGGGTACTATGGCCCTAGCAGATGTGTATTATGTAATAATGCTACTGAGGACTGTGGACATTTATTCCTTATGTGCCCTTTCGTGAATTACATTTTCTCTCATTTCTCAATTTGCTTGGGTTCCATCATCTGTCCTCATAGCACTGTACACTCCTTTCTGGAATATTGGTTTTCCTCCACTGCTATATCTAATCCTATCCGTTACACCCCTATATTTATCTTCTGGCACCTGTGGCTTCTCCGTAATCAGTGTATTTTTGAGAACTGCATACCTTTAGCCTTTACGCTCATAATCAAAATTGAATACATACTTGCCCTTTTCCCTATGCCTCAATACAAAAAGAAGATCAGGCTGATTGGTCCTCAACCTATACATGTCTACCCTGTTGGATATTTTGATGGTGCAGCTCAAAGGAACTTGGGGGGTGCTGGGTTTGTGATCTATATTAGTGAAACCCACTATTACTGTTTTTCTGTGGGCTGTGGTAATGGATCCAATACTAGAACAGAACTGCTGGCTCTCTGGTCTTTGCTCAGAACTGTCATATTGATGGGAGTGCCGATAAAAATGATATTTGGTGATTCAATGGTGGTTATATCATGGGTCAAAAGACGATCGGCCCTTAATATACCCACATTGAAACATTGGTGCGATGAGATATTTACCATGTTGCATTTTGTTCCTTCAGTGGCCTTCAATCATATATTCCGGGAACACAACATACTTGCTGATGAACTATCAAAAAAGGCACTTTCATTGGATATGGGTTCTGGATATTACTCGGAATATTTGGATGGGAAACATATTGGTGATGGACAGTTTGCACTTTTTTGATGGCTGTTATTTTCTCTATTTTACAGCATCTGATCATATGATAAGTAATTTACTTATTGTTATTGGTTATAGATTCTTCAGCATGTAGTTTTTTCCTGGAATGGTATGTTTAAAGGACACTGATCGAATGAATTATGACCTGATATTTCAGGAGTGATGAATAAGTCTGAAGAGAAACAGACTTAGTACTCTTATCTATTTTTGAATGCTGGCTGTTTACGTTTTTAGACTGCTGCTACAGCTTTGTACATGTTGTATTTTGCTTGTTTGGATGACTGTTTTGCAGTCATTTTTGCTGTTACTATTATGTAAAAGTTGATTTTAAACTAAGATGATATCCCTCTATGTGCTGTTATACTTGGGACTGTTAAGTCTCTCTATATGTAACTGTTTAAGATGTCTTTTGATTCTCATGAATATCAAAGGCTGGTATTTTTTCCTTTGAAAAAAAAAAAATCTTATTGTAAAATATGGGTTATAATTATTATATATTAGTTGGTATTGTAATGCACTGTAAAGTTTGGTATTTTAATGGTAATTTAAAAATTCATAGTTTATTTTAAAGATTAGGTTAATATATGGAGAATAATATTAAAATGTAAATCTTAAAATATAAGAAAATTATACAAATTTATAATAATAAAAATAAGTTTTTTTGAAAATATGTATGACATGAACTTTGATTTCCAATACTTTTACTCTTAAATATATAATAATTATGTTGAATAATAATGTTTTTGTTTTTGTTGTTTAGTTATCAAAACTAAGAGGTAAATTTATAATTTTTAAAACATTAATCAAATGAATTTAATGGAATATAAGAATATATCTTTTGAGTTGGTTTATAGGTGTCCAAAGGGGATTTTGGTTTTATTGTCCAAAGTTTTAATTCTTTTTATAGATAAAAGATTAATTAAAGACTACATTTAGGAATGATTCTCATTGTGGTTGGCTTTTCTAGACCTTGTTTCTAGAGAGGCTGTTTCTCAAAATACACCTTGGGAAAAAGATATCCAAATGTCTAATATGTAAATTAGAGCATTATAGTCCACTCATTACATGTATTAAAACAAATATAATTCTATGGTTTTAGTCAATTAAGATATGGTCCTTTGAGCTTGGTTTCATGCTTGTAAAGAAAGAGATAAATGCAAAGATTGTGTCTTTAATCAACAATAAAAAAAAACAAGTTACTAAGTTAGTATGTTGTTAAAATAAACAAAACATTACATATTAGTACTAGATTCAAACCAATTTTGCTAATAAAATAAACAATACATTTTGTTTTTTTTAATATGCATTCACAACAGTGTTTTAACATTGTTTTCAAACCAATTACACAATAAATCTACATTACAACTCAATGCTCTATTATGCAAATATGCATGTACAACATTATCTTATTCAATGAATAAACCATATATCATTTAGTGCAAAAGAAAATGTGTGAATACATCTTATATGATCTAATATTATCTTATTCAATGTGTTTGTAAAAAATAATCAACGTGTTTGTAAAAAAATGGTTCAAATCCACCTTTTAAGAATATGAGACTATATTAGGTTAGTTTATTATGACGTGTTTTAAGATTGAGATGCAACAACTTATTTTGAAGATCTCAATTTTATAAAAAATAATGTATATTCAATTTATTTTTAAAGAGTTATTTTTCACTTGGTTAATTGTATTTGGAAATGTTGTAGTTATTTAGATTTGAAGAGGTATTATGAACTCATTCTCTTTGTTTATGAAAATGTTTATTATAATATATATACGATCTTCAAAAGTGTAAAATGGAGGATATTTTAAATAATCTATTGAATTTATTAAAATATTAAAATATTAGAGCATAAACAAAAATGAAGGTAAAGAGTGAATTAGAATATAAAATTTTCACTATTTATATAATATGTCATAATGATCCATTACTACTAATTGAATGAAAAATTACATAGATTAGACCCATTAAGTTATTATCGTTAGATCATGGGAAAAAATGAAAACAATGAATGGATATAATGTACACAAAGAAAATTAAAACTTAACATTGTTTGTAGCACTTTGTAAATGTTATGCTTCATATAATCAATAGTGAACATAGGAGTATTTTTCAATTATAACATTTTTGTTCAGTTGTTGAAAATGGTTTGGTGTTGCCATTGTCATCGGGGTGATTGTTCCTCTTCTTTTTTCTCTATCCTAATTATTATGGGGATGGTTAACATTCACATGTTGCATGCTAAATCATGTGTATACATGATCCAGATGGATATCGGTGGCCACCCACCTATTCCACTGGCTCAAAACAATTGTCCATTGTGGCAGTTTCCTAGTTATTTTTCTATTGTTTTTTGGGTCCCAAACTTTCGGGGTCATTTTCAGGCCCTAAACGACGTTTTTTTGCGATTTGGGGGCCAATTTGTTGTCAAAGACATGCATTTGGCCAATCAAAAGTTGTAAATCTTAGATAAACCTTTCCAACGAGCTATCGAACACCCAAATCGGAGTTCGTATGCAAAAGTTATGACCCCAGGAAGTTGACTATTCAACTTACCACTTTGGGGTCGCAAACTTTATGACGGTTCATATTCTAGGGTTACGTTTTGGACTTTTGGGGTTCTCACCCTCATTATTATTATAAATAGGCCTCTTTGGCCTCATTTTGTATTCAGCTTGGCAAGGATGAGCGTAGCAGCCACATCTCTTCTCAGAGATAGCTACCACCATTCGAGCAATTGTATTACAGTATGTTCTATTTCCGCTATTTAATAGAATATGTGTTTACTGTATCTCTGTTATCTTTGCAAAATGTCTGTGATTATGATTATGTATTTGTTCTTTCATTTCGTTTATACATAAATTCAAATCAATACATTGAGACAAGACATGAATATAGAGTCAAGATATGCACATGGATTTGAAATGTACAATATCGTATCTAGAAATTAGCATGCATAATGTTATATGTGTCAAATGTTAGAAGTTTTAATTTTCTTACCTAAAGTGGATATGAGATTTAATTTAACTATACTTAGATAATGAACACTTTTTAACACAAGTGAAATACCTATTACACTCAATGATATACTTTTCACAATTAAGTAACTAAAACATAATTAATCTTGACTAATGTGTTTATATACACTTAAACACTTTATAACATAAGTTTTATTACACTCAATAGTATGGAATGCTTTCAAAATTAAATGATTACAATATAATTGATCTCGATTAATGTGTTCATATACACTTAGATTGATTGAAACACAGTTAATTATGAATATAAAAGTGATATGTGAAGAGAACTCAACTCATAAGTAAAAGTCATAATAATGATTTAATAATCATGGAAATAAATCGCTTTATCTTAAGATTGGGTCGTGGTTAATTTTATATGGAAACGATTCACTAACATGGGGATAAAAACCACTTTATGTGACCATCGTTGGCATTATATCAACGGTTGTTTCTCATCCCCACCCAAGCACTTAGTTCCACACTATAATTTCTAGATAAGGAAATCCATTGTCAAATTGACATGTGATATTCAACAACTTACTCTGTACATTATTATTATTATTAATTTATATTATTTAGATAGGAAATGCATTGTCAAATTGACATTTTTTTTCAAAAAAAAGTTTAATTTTTATATTAAAAAATTGAATAGAATAACTTATATCGTTTGGTTTTTTTAACAAAATATAGTTATCACTATATAAATAACAAAAAAACTAAGAATAGTCTCTACAAATTAACAAATATAATCTCATTCACACTCAAAATTACAGCCAGGTTACTAGACTATCTAGTTGCAACATTAAAAGCATCAATCCCACATCCACCTAGAAAATTTGCTAGTAACACTTAGTTGAAAGACAATGATGCCCGCGAAGAAATGGAGCAATCATTCCCAATCTTAAAGAAAATGTGCATTTCCATCTCTCCGATACCAAGTTAGACAACTTGCTAGCTTATGCATTAAGCTCCCAGAAGATATGCTTCAACTTGATACTCAAGAAAGAATAAATCAACAAGCGAACCTTTGATTTCCAATGATCCAAGAGTAGTGACTGGAAATTATTGTCCCCATTAGCCCAGTCGATAATGATCTGCGAATCACCAACAATATAGATAGTCTCCACCTTATACTCCTTGGAGACAAAGAGTAGTGCCCAAAGGGCCAAGAGCTCTGCCCTGGTATTAGTCTTGTTTCCAGCCTTCATCCATCCCTTAATAACCATATGAGCATTTATCTTAAGTACAAATCCCGCAACACA
The DNA here is from genome assembly GCA_001517045.1 of Pseudotsuga menziesii. NCBI lineage: Eukaryota > Viridiplantae > Streptophyta > Pinopsida > Pinales > Pinaceae > Pseudotsuga > Pseudotsuga menziesii. The sequence continues at coordinate 326,397 of LPNX010947877.1, forward strand.
AGTACCATTTTGCGCAACTCCATCGAAAAAGCCAATCGGGCATTCCATTGAAAAATAAGGCAATTGAATAATTTGGGTCTTCGTCACTGAACTAGGTTTGTGCCACTCCGAATAAATCCTAACTATTCTTGAAACCATGATCGATGAACAATACTCATCATCATCAAACAAAACTTTTTTTTTTATCTTCTAGCGTTCCCATATCACAAACAGAGGGAGATACATGTGATGTTTCACATTGAAACTCCAGAAATAAAGGTTATCAGCTAGCAGCTCCCTATTCCAAATAAACACAATATGATAGTACTTACCTAAATACGACAGGATGTGCTTGAAAAAAGAATACATGCCAAATAGATGGTTCACACTTTTTGCATCAACCCTACACATTACACATCTATTAGGACCAATATATCCTTTATGTTGCAGTGAGTCTTAGGTAAACACTTGATTGTTTAAACATAGCCACAAAAAAAATTAATTTTCAATGGACAAGGATCTTTCCAAATCCAATTGTTCCACCAGTTTACCGAGAGTACAGTTTTAGACTCAATAATCATGTCATAATCCAATTTAGCTGTCACATTCCCCCTATCCTTATTCTCCCCCACACCAGTTGATTAGGTTCAGCCGAGAGACTAATTCCAGCATGATTCAAGCCCCCTATAAAACTAGTCCATTCCTCCCAAGTCCATTTGACAATTGGAGATCGTGAGAAGAGACCCAACGATACTTTCCAAAAGGATCCACCCTCCAGATCTGTTACAATACAACCAAATTGTTATGATGAAGAATAGATATGAAGTTCCTTGACAGTCTAAATTCCCCTTCCAACCCAATAATAGGATCCATCTCGATGTTTTGCATGTGATATTTAACAACTTACTCTATATTTATTAATATATATCAGTGGGTATTGGAATGGAATTTGAAATTTGTTATTTTAATGATAATATAAATATTGAGTTAAGATATATATATATATTCCATTTGAAAAAATGTTTGACATAAATATTTATTTCCAATACTTATACTCTTAAATATATAAAAAAAAATGTTGACAAAAATATTGGATTCCAATACTTATTCTCAGAAATATAGAGTAATTTTGTTTCATGATAATATTTTTTTTTTGTTTATTTTTTAGTTGTAGTGCTTACAAATTTTAAAACATTAACCAAATGAATTTAATGGAATTCATGGATAGATACTTTGATTTGGTTTACTCGTATCCAAATGAGATTTCGGTCTTAGGGTTTTAATTTTGTTTATAGATATATGATTAACTATAAAACCTAGTTGGGATTTATTCCCATTGTGGGTTGGCTTTACTAGACCTTGTTTTAGGCGGGATTTTTCCTCAAAAATGATTTTGGAAAATAATTTCTAAAAGTCTAATATGTAAACAAGGGAATTTTAGTCCACTCATTTCACTTTAGGAGGGATTTCTCTTCAAAAATTACCTTGGAAAATAACTTATAGTCCACTCATTTCACCAACATGTATCGAAACAAATATAATTTTATGTTTGTAGTCATCTTGAGACTTTGTATTTAGATATGGGTCTTTGATCTTGGTTTGATGCTTGTAGAAAAATAGAAATGCAAATATTATGTTTTAATAAAAAATAAAGAAACAACTATGTTATTAAAATAAATAATGCATTTCATAGTAGTTTTGTTTATTAGAATTAAGTCAATTTGGCTATTAAAATAAATAATGTACTCTATTTTTTTTAATATACACTTACAACGAGATATATGTTCGGAATATCTACAGATCTCATGATTTTCATCCACGTTTCGAGTCCACATGGATGGTGTGCCAAACAAGAGTAGGTGAATTCAAAATTTAGCATTAATATTGAAGTGTAGAGAATAATGTTGAATTGTTGAGATGGTGTTTTAAGTGTCCGCTAGGGTTTAGGGTTTATTTTTTAGGTTAAGAATATTTATAATTATCAAAATATTAAAATATTGTTTATTAACTAATTAATGGTATTGTTTGATTTTAGAAAGTAAATGGTTAAGGAAAATGTGTTTAAAATGTTAGTTATATATTTGTTTTTAATTGTTTGCATAGATTTAATTATTTAATGCTTCATTAATGCTACATTAATATATAGATTTAATAATTTAATGTTATTACATTAATGTTAAATTAATTCATGATTTGTAGTATTAATTATTTAGGAAGGTTTAGGTTTAAAATCTAGTTGTATGTAATGTTTTTAATCATATTAAAATGTTATTATTGTTAAAAGTGTTAGTATTAATAATATTATTAGTAAATAAATTAGTTGTAAACCCTTAGGGTTAATTTACTAAAATTAATGTTGATATTAGTTATATCATTAGGTTTATAATTTAATCATATTTGATATTAGTTATAAATATGGTTTTAACATTATTATTATTTATATTATTCTTAATCATAATACTTTTTCATCATGACTTAAGGTTGGGACTCTTATTTAAAGTTAATTTTAATAACATTTATTTTAATAATTATTAATATTATTTGATTTAATATTGATAATAATAGTAGTAGTGCAATTATTGGTGTTTAACCTAATAAACTATGTGTTAATTAGTGGGAATAGGACTCGTTTCTTAAATAGGATTGGTATTAAATAATTGGTGATAGCTAAGGTCATGGGTTCAAAAAGTTTAATACTGTTGCCTATGGTGGTTTAGGAGTGGTGGGAGCCAACTAGTACTAACCTCCATGCCTCCATCTCTGTTTAGATTGTTGGGGTATTTTTTTATTTCTAGGTCTTCTCTAAGTTTTCTTTTAAAGTAATGATCTTCTTTTGCTAGGATCTTGGTGTCTTCTAGGCATAATTGGTGTTTTGTTTTTAAGGAGTGTTTTGTTGTTATGCCTTTTGTCTTCGAGTTAATTGGTGATTTCAAACTTTACCAAATTTTCATTTTTAAAAAGCCTGGATTGTGATTTATTTCATATCCATTTCAGAGTCATGCCTCCCATTCACAGGTTTTTGGTCCCCAAAATATTCAGCTCAAAGCTCTAGCATGTTGTCCTAGTACACTTTCTATAATTTCTTATGAATTATTTGTTAAGTAAAGAAATGCAATTCAAAGGATTCCACTCTGTCCAGATTTTTCTAACTCGCCTTTCACATTTCTTTAGATAGTTTGCAACATTTCCAAAACTATCTTTATAACCATTGGTAAGAAATAAACATATTTTTACCTTTTTGATCTTTTGTATAGTCCTCTAGTATTTTTGGTGCATTGCCTCTAATTCCTCTCAATGCCAATTTTTCCTCTTCTTCAAAGAAATAACATTTCCTTTCCTTCAAGTTGATGGACTCAACATCTCTAATACTAATATGATCTATAAATGAGGCATTAATAATCCACTCACTTCACCAACACTGATCTTTCTTAAAAATAGAATATAATTCTCTATTCTTGGTGCAATTATGAGGGAAAACTTCCCTAATGCTAATCATTAAAAGGCATAAAAATATAGTTTTATTTATTAGCTTGAAAGCTCTAAACAACAATTTTGTAATGCCAAAGCCAATGCCAACAATGAAAAATAATTACACTTTACCAATGTTAAAACTTAGTATTGAACTTGGTTTGTATTATTAAAACTAAAAATTAATTTAAAAAAATACAAACTCTTCAATAATAGAAAAAAAACTAAAATAAACAAAGTATTTTAAAATAATTTTATTTATAAGTTTTAAGTCATTTTATTATTACAACGTTTTTTTACTTTTCTTAATATACATTCACAAAACTTTAACATTATTTCCAAACCAATCCCAAAAAAAACCTTATTGTATATACTAAATTTACATTATGCAACATATATATGCATATGAAACAATAAAGTAATAACCTCTTCCATTCTAATCTCTACACAACCAACAACAAATTTGTTTATGCCTAGTACTTAGGCTTATAACCTTTATTTATGTTTTATTACGTACACTAGTAATCACATTCATCGCGATTAGTCAACTTATTTGTTTATGCCTAGTACTTAGGCTTATAACATTTATTTATGTTTTATTACATACACTAGTAATCACATTCAACGCGATTAGTCAACTTAGTGTTCCTCAAGTCAGTTTACCCAACCAATTAATTAATTGTTTACGATTATGTGTGTAAAGGTAGTTGCAATTAAGAAGAAACCAATGCAGATAAGCATTGGAGGAGAAAGAATGGATGTATGTACATTAATCCTTAGTCTATCTATATAAAATAAATTTTGGGGAATTTGAAGAGGTAATTGTAAATGTGGCTACACAATATGGATAAACATTTAATAAACTCATAACATGACATAACATAATAATGGTAGTAATTGATAGTGAAGATAAAGTTTTTATATTAATAATGGGACATGAATTTATGATGTTTATGTTACATTTAATAGAATATGGTGTTAATGTTATAGTTTATAAAGTATAATATGAGTGGGTTTAATGGTTAAGAGCATGTGTTTCTTCTTAAAAAGTTACGGGTTCAAATCGAGAGGAAAAAGTAATTATACAAACAATACATAAAAATAAATAATCAACAAATTTAGATTAACTATAGAAAACAATGAATATTTAATTGATGAAACTAAAACAAATTAATAACACAACATAAACCATTACATATTAATACATTTACATAATATTTAATTCGAATCATATTAATGAATTAGCACATAACAAAACAGAAATCTTTAAAAATGAGAATGAGGAAACCAATATTTAATAAGGATATGATTTTTGATATGGAAATTATTAAAAATAATGAATTATACACTTACAATAGTTTTTTTTTTTCATTCTCACTTTATAAATAAGTGTATATGGATTTGGTTCATTAACAATAATATATACAGGCTTAATGGTTATCTCAATCTCCAATTTTCCTTGTTTTGTTAGTTCTTTCTTTTATCAAGAAAGACCCTCGCTACCATGATGATGAGATCTTCTCTTTATTTATAATATGTTATAATATTTATTATTATATATGGTTGGTTAATTTAAGTGATTAAGTGGTGTATTTTAAGTAAAAGTTATTAAATGTTTTTGTAAATATTGTGAACCTTACTCTATATTTTCATTAGATTAAATTATCACAATTACAATTAAATAATTTATTGTGAATATTATTTTTGAAATGACAAAGTAAATTTTTTTCCATAATATCTATTTTTAAACTATAAATTCAAATAATTAAAAAAATAAACATTATAAAAATTGTTTTTAAAAAATTACTTAATTTCTATCATTTTTTAAATTATAAATTCAAATAATTAAAAATATAAACATTATAAAAATTGTTTTTAATATATTACTTAATTTCTATCCAATTTTTATGAAATAATTTATATTTATCCAATTCTTATAAATATAATTTAAATATAAATTACTTTTATAAACATCATGTCAATGATGTAAATTTGAGCATATAGATCTGCAGACAAATACACAACTCACAAAGAAGATCTCACAATTTACTCAGCAATTGAAGAATGAAACAGTGCAAAAGGCTTGCAGCTGTGAATGCTTTCATTAATCAAAAAAGTAATTCAGATAATAATTACAATGATGTAAAATGGCTTTAATAGCCACAAGCAATTCGAATCCACATGAGGAAGTTCGAATTGATGACTCTACTTGACTGTAGGTAACCAAGACTTGTCTAAATCACAATTGGAGTTCTAAAACACAACCAACTGTTACATTTAGTATTAAATAATGGTTAACTGACTGTGGTAGGTGAGAAAAGCACCCCACATGTGTGCAATTAATTAAACCATTATTTAACTGAATGTAACTGACTCCTAACTTGGCTTGACTAGTCATCAACTGAAGCTAAGGACCCAGTAGTTAACTGTCCTTGTCTAAATCATAACCAGAGTTCTAAACACAACCAACTGTTACATTTAGTATTAAATAATGGTTAACTGACTGTGGTAGGTGAGAAAAACGCCCCACATGTGTGCAATTAATTAAACCATTATTTA
>LPNX010947882.1:0-15239 GCA_001517045.1 Pseudotsuga menziesii
TAACTATAAGAGGGAAAAATGGTAATTTTGTTATAAAATGAAGAGAGGGTATAGGAATCAACCAATGGTGGGCGTGAAATCTCCTCCCTTCCACTTGAATCGGCTCCAAATGCTCCAATGCCTGTCGAAATCTCGCTCCAAACGCTGCGCTGCCCGTCGAAATCGCGTTTCTGATAATGAAAATGGGCTCGGGACTGTGTATTTTTTTTATAATAATTTTCATATCGCGTGCGCGTTTTATAACTACAAAACGCGTGCGCGTTTTGTAGGTATATAACGCGTATGCGTTTTATAGTTATATAATGCGTGCACGATGTGGTTTCCTATCCTACATGTTTTATGACATGTCAGGTTGGGGTTGAACCATACCAAGTGCTATGTCAGGCTCGGGTTGATGTATTTTTTGGTAGCATGATGTTGTTTTTGAAAACTAGGATTGCATCTTAAAGGTCCATCATCTTCTTGCACTGACCCTTATGCAATGTCATGGGAGCCCATAGTAGCAATACTAAACTTATCTCTCCACATTAAAATCATGATGAGTTCAAATGTGGCCTCTTTTCTGTATTGCTAGCGTTCTCCTTGAACTGGGTGACATACAGTGTTTTGAAAACTAAAGGAATATGTATCCAAGACTGTACAGACATGGTAAAACCCTAGACTCATTCCTTCGTGTGAAATTGCGTGTCAAATAAAGTTCATGTATCTACCAAACGTTTGATATGACTCAAGATTATTGCCGTATAGTGAAATCATGATGAATTATAAAAACAATTGACCTGATAATAATTTCAAAATATGTGCATGGGACATATGTGAAGAGGAATTCATTCATGTTCAACATCAATTAATTCAACTCAAGATTTCGTAGGTAGAACTTATACGTAGAAACTGGTGTACTATAAGTAATCTCTTGTTCACGAAACATTATGGTTCATAAAGTTTTATTGAATCAAATTAAAATATAAACCAAATCTTTCAAACCTAATTCATAATGATTCAAATAATGATTAAGTTAGGCTCATTCGAAGTAGCAAAATAAATCCATAATATGAAATGTTAATTCAAATTACTAAGCCACTATCATAAACTAAGTCAACCACTTTCAATTTACCATTATGATCATAACACAAAGATTTTGCATTTGATAATATAGAATGAAATCAAAGGTAATTTTTAAAATCATATTTACAATGCTAAGTTTATTTATTTACAAAATTTAAAACATGGCTTATATATGACCATTCTAATATGAATATTTACTAAGGGTTAAAATGAATTATAAAATAAATTATTCAACCCTAAGCAAATATATATAAACATGTAAATTAGTCATAGAAAATCATATCTTAAAAAACTTCAAAAATAAAAATAGAAGAAACTAAAATAAAAGACAAAAATGAGAAATAATGAAATCCAGTTCAAGCAGTGTTAATCAAATAATAAAGATAAGGAGTGAATCCATTTACAAAATCATTCAAAATAGTCATGAAACTTAATTTCATTTTAACAACTGCTAGAATAATCAATTTTTAAAAGGATCAGATTGAATTTAAAATTTATTCCCTAAACTTACTTTGATCATTAAATCCCTTTCAATTGAGAGTACCTTCAAAATCAAAGATTCTTAAGGCACTCTTAAATAATTTTGTGATAAATTATAAAAGAGAACTGATCAATTTTATTCAATCAAAGTAGAAAAAATTTGAGAGGGTTGTTTCCCACCAAAAAATGGCAACACACTGGGCGAACCAGTTATCTATGATCATTCATCTCAAAAGCTGCAAAAACAATTTTAAATTTTTCTTAAAACAAATAAGAAATCCTTATTCTGATAAGAACCAACACCCAAGTCACATTTGTGAATATTTCCAAAACTACCTTCATTTCTGTTAATAAAGTTTTTTGTCATAAACAGGCTAAAAATTCCTCTGTCAAAACAAAATACTCAGTATAAAGATAGTCTACATTATCAATATAAATATGCATCTATTTACTTCCTTAAAAAGCCTCCAAAATCCAGTCCAATTATAAGAAATATATATTGATTTTCCATTAGACTTTAACTGAAGAATACTGTCCAGGCCTAGTAACCATAATTAACAACATCATTCATGAGGTTTACCAGAAATAAACAAGCCGGCTCATGATGAGACCTCCTGTCCCTTGATCTTATGATCAAGAGCCATCACCCTGGTGATATAAAATGATGCTAACTCTAATAAAACTGATGATCATGAGTAGGCCAGCTCGTGATGAGACCTCCTATTTTCCAATCAAAATCCAACTTATTACAAATACTTATGCATGGAGGAGACCTAGAAACCTCTGAAATAATAAATAAACTTTTAAGGATGACTGATAATGTAGACTAACAAATATTTTTCCAAGTACAAAGTTTTGAAACAGAAATCCATCAGCTGTCCCAACTATAAAGAAGCAAATGGCTGAATGTTAATCATGATTATAAACACAAACATTATTAGTTATAGGTCCTTATCAAATTTGAGAAAAACTTATCAGTTTAAGTGAATCTTGAAAGACTAAAGTTCACTAGAACTAATCAAGAATCATGAACAAAATGCAAGTAAGCCACAGAGTTTATTTATATAAAATAACCCCCTTTTAAACTTCAAGCAAACTGAAAAAGCAAATCATAGCAAACTTGCAAAAATAAAACTAATCAAAGCAGAAAATAAAAATAAAAGCTTGGCCTTGAATAAATTAACATCTTATATGGATAAAAATGAAATAGATATATCACAAATGAAAGGAAAAGAAGAAATTAGTTTCTACAAGATGAAAAATATGTCTCTCTTTTTTTTATTTAAATTATAATTTGTGACATAAGGATTTGTTAAAATAAGCAATATGTTTAATAAGTTAGGCCCGCTTATGAAAAAGGAAAACAAACCAAAACAAATAAATTTAAACTAAATCTGAATAACATATGCGGTTACAAGTCAAAATATTTTGGTATTGATGTGCAATAACATTCTTCATTTTCTAAAAATTTCTTGCTTATGATCACAAGAATGTATAAAACAATTTCCCAATTAAGTCGAAAAAGTAAAAGATATATGAATTAACAAGAAAATTTTAAATAAATGTAATTATAAGCAAGAGAGTCAAAGGTAAAGAAAACATCCCTGAATGTATTGATAAGCGTCAACTCTTGAGATTGACATCATCTTCACAACTGCATTTATTCAAAACAAGAAAAGTAAAAATGAAGAAAACTAATCTAAACCTAAACCTAACTATGTACAAAATAAATAAATTGTAATGAAAATCAAGTAAAATGAAATAGCCAATGAAGCAATCGAAGCATTTCTAATCCTGTAAGACATGTTTTCCTAACAGTAACCAGAAATGATATGATAATAAGAGAAAACTAAAAAGAAATATATCATCCTTACCATTTGAAACTCTATTTACATATAATGATAAGACAAAATTACCATCTTTTTGAAACCTTTTGAGATAAGAATTTTCGAGCCACTCCGCAATCCTGTCATAAAACTTAGAATGTAAAGTATAATGTAACAACATCAAATCCATAAGTGGCAAACATATCTTAGGCGAATCAATTTGAGATATCAAATAACTAGCATTAGTCACATTAACAATTAGAAAAATTGGTTTCAAATATAAAGTAGGATCATGAAATGATGCAATAGGTGAATGAATTGGTAGTTGGCGAATATCGAAAGAAGTAATCTTGTTTAGAGGATCTACAACTAAAGATGAATCGAATGAAAAAGATGTAATCTTTTGGTGATCACAAGTTATAAGAAACTCTTCGACAAAGATTTTACTATCACCAATTAAATTAGATCTCCTATATATATGATTCTAATGAGAACAAGCATTTTGAGTTTCAATAAGAATCAGTGTGTTAATCTCATCGAAAATTGGTTGAGTATAACCATCTTGCAATAGACCTTCTTTCTCTTTAAAATATTGTATCGAATGATGATTTAATAACGAAATATGTCCCAATCCCTCAAACTCATGCTTAATAAATGAATCATCAATGTTAGATATCTCATAAAAATGTGATTTTGAAGTCACATAGTTAGATAAATCAGATGTAATCTTATGCATATCAAAATCAGAATAAATAGAAAAGTAAGAATTAGAAGTGAGGAAATTAAAAGAGTCTCTCAATTTAGAAAGATCATTAATATTTCCAAGAAAATTCTCTTTTATTACCTGATTATTTTCAATATAATTTGGTGATGTACCTTTAAGCATTCCATATGAAATTGATTCAAGATCAAGATTAATTGATAATCCTCCATGTAAATCAAAACTTTCATCAATCTTTGCTTGAAAAAGATTAATCTATTTTCGTGAAGAACATTAGTTAACTGACTATGATTAATGTCATATTCTCCCATATGTTCTATTAAAGTATAGGAACACATAAAATTATTATTAATATATTTGTGTTCATTGATATTTGAGTCGGAAGAAAAATTAGTACAAAAATCAGAAAATGATGAACATATAGTTTTATTTATAATTAATTCATCTTGATCTATTTTTGTAACAAAAGAATCTGAATATTGTCATTCATCAAGATAATCCACTTCCTTATTTGTACAAATAAATTCATCCTAAATAAGTTCTTCCCCATTTAATATAGGTTCAAGATTTTGGGTAAAGGAAGTATGCTTTTCTCCTTTAAGAAGAGAATAATGATCGAAAGGATTTGGTACCTCTTCTACTTCGATCTTGTCACCTTGGGGTTTGGTAGAACTTATGGAAGTATCTGAATCAATGATAGATGAAGAAGTTTCTAGAAGGGTTGGTAAATGATTTGTTGAAACATCATTTTGACAAACGTCTTGATTTTGTTGAATAAGAGGAACTTGAGAGTTGAAAAAAATATTTAAAAGATCAGATTCAGAAGGTAAACCAGTAATATGAAATTTGCAAAGGATATGAGAAAGCCTTACTGAAAAGTCTTCTAAAAAATCATCTTTATTCCTTTGAAGAGCCTGCAATTCACTACATAGTTTATTAGAATCATAATCCTTAAAAGTATCTAAAAATTCATCTGCAAATTGAAACCATGTAAAAAATAAATTAGGTGCAAATGTTTCCAAATAGCATTTGATTCGTCCTTTGAGAGTAAGAGAAAATAATCTGCAAGTAGCACAAAGATCAATAATCTTATGTTTATTACATTTAGATAAAAACTTCTTGAGGTGTTTCCTTGTAGATATATCGCCTTCACCATCAAATTCAAGTTTCGACAAGAGGTTAACTGTCTCATTGGGAATATTAATTAATGTAAAACTAAAAAATGATTCGCAAACAGGAATTTGGGCATGAGCCATGAATGATAAACAATCAATATTAATTCACTCTTCAAATGGTTAGCTTGTCGTCTAACCAGCCCGTAAACACATGTGTATGACAAAGAAGAATAAAACATATAAAAGCTGAAAAATCAAAGAGCAAGAGGATAAATGGTTATTAAAAATAATTAAAAATAAAACTACCTGTTTTACCTCATGGCCCTCCTTCTAGCGCCATTTATTGGACGAATTTTATGCCCTGGGACAACTACAGAGATTATGCCCACACAAGCTGCTTAGAACAGCTCCTGGTGTGTTATGCATAGAAAATCCTCACACGTTATGGTCCTGCTACCAACTAAATTTATCCTCTTAAGGAGAATGTAAATATTCAAAAAAAATGTATCGTAAGTTAAATTATTGTTTAAAGCAAATCTAAAATCAATTTCTAAGTCTACTTGCTGTCATAAATTTTTGCTTTCCTAGTGAAAGTCTCCTGTTTTGGTTTTGTTTTTTATTTTTTTATTTCTTATTAAAGAGTTATTTAAAACAGACTCATATAATCAAATCCTATTTAACAGTTATTAAAAGTAAACTAAACTAGAATTATAAATTCAAGCTAACTAACTACTCTATCTCAGCCGAGAGCAACTTTTGAAGGCTAGATTAATTATCAATTAATCATTAATAACAACAAAGAGAAGAATAATAATAATTCAACAAAAATATCAGAATTACTATTATAAGAACTACTTTGTTGAAAATGTACAAAACAAAAAAATTTAAAATAGAAAAAACTATTTTAAAGTTATTCTGCAGTGTTTCTGATAATTAATAACTAATGTTCAATATCAAATATTTGAATGAAAATTTTTATTCATTCATGAAAACATTGTTAACATACAAATGCTATCAGAAATAAATATGAAATGAATTATTACTAAACCATAATCATCAATAAAAATATATAATAAAAATATTTAGTAATATTTAAAAAAAAAGACATTAATATTCTGTAAATAGAGTGGACTTTCAGATGACAAATACAATAATATTTAATAATATTAAAAAAAAACATTAATATTGTCTAAATAGAGTGGACTTTCAGATGACAAACACAATCATATCACAGTACAATTGCATGAGTGTTAAACTGAGAAAATAATATATCGAAATATGTATTTAAGTTTAAAAAACTGTAACAGAACACTGATACCAATTTGAGCAGTTCCAGTAACAATCATCCACGAAGTAAAATATCCAATAGAATAATTCAAACTAGAAAGTATGTATTCAAGTTCAATAATTTTTTTTCCCCGACTCCATTGACTTGGTAGCAACATCTCCATTTCTACTTCAAACCTCAAGATTACAAAAAAACAAAAACAAAAAATCAGAATATAGAAGGACAGATCTTCGTCTATTCTTTGGAGACTCTGCCCCCCCTTTAGCAATATCTACTCTGGTTTAAATAGGAAAATACAAACAAATAGAGAGTTGAGAGATGAACAGACTCTCCTTACTGGCCGCAACTTGAAAATATGCGTTCAAAGAACCCAAAAAATATCCCAAATTCTTCACTCTTTTTAGTAAATTCCATACGATTCTAGTAAATGGGTATCTTCTAGAAAAAAACCCATGTTTTGGATTTTGTTATTTCATCCTAGTTTGCCCACAATTCACTGCAAAAAACGCTCTCCTGAATAACTATGGGAATCCGACAATCTTTTTTTTCTTCATGTAATAATCAAATTAAAACCTGCCTCTGTGTTGGTTCTTGATTGTGTTTCATAAGATGATTTCCACTTTTACCCTGTTCGTTTTCCAAACTTCATTCTCATATTCAATCCATTAATTCTTCATTTTATTTTCCATGAAACCTGCATATGTCAATAAATATTGGTGAAGAAAATATAAATAAATAAAGAATGGAGCAAAAGAATCGTTGCTAAAGGTATATTGACAACTCAAAATAAATTATATCTTTAAACTTCATCAATTCACAATAGGTGTAATATTGATCGGAATATTGACTTTTAACCGAGGCACCTGTGATAATGGATGACCATTCCATTTACCAATATACTGTAATGTCACGCCCAGTAAACACGATTCGATATTCTGACTTGGGTCGAGTATTTCATCCATTAAGAATTACTTTGATGATTAAACAATTATTCTATCAATTACACACACATAGATACAGAAGGTGGGATTGGCATCCTCTTTTCTAGAATATAGAAAAAAAATTGAAAAAATTATTTAACCAACTCATGCGTGGTATTAAATGATTTTCTAGAAGCAGATTTAGCGGCCATTATCTTGTGATTCAAGTTCTTGGCTATGTGGTACTTTAATTCAACCCTCCATATGCTGACCAAAATGACCACTTAGTGAGCTGGCATATGATACTTATCCGAAGAATCAAAGATTTGGTCTATGTGAATATGTGATTTGTTAGATGAAACAATTTTTCACTCTCTAATGTGGTTTCTTATTTCTTAAGAGTTTTCAATAAATTATGCAATGTCATGGAAGCCCATAGTAGCAATTATAGACTTATCTCTCCACATTAAAATCATGATGAATTCAAACGTGGCCTCTTTTCTGTATTGCTAGCTCATTCTCCTTGAACTGGGCGACATATGATGTTGTGAAAACTGAAGGAATAGGTATCCAAGACTGTACAGACATGGTAAAACCCTAGACTCATTCCTTCTTGCGAAATTGTGCATCAAAGAAAGTTCATGTATCTACCAAACGTTTGATATGACTCAAGATTATTGTCGTATAGTGAAATCATGATGAATTATAAAAACAAATGACCTGATAATAATTTCAAAATATGTGCATGGAACATATGTCAAGAGGAATTCATTCGTGTTCAGCATCAATTAATTCAACTCAAGATTTGGCAGGTAGAACTTATACATAGAAACTGGTGTACTATAAGTAATCTCTTGTTCACGAAACATTATGGTTCATAAAGTTTTATTGAATCAAATGAAAATATAAACCAAATCTTTCAAACCTAATTCATAATGATTAGGTTAGGCTCATTCAAAGTAGCAAAATAAATCCATAATATGTAATGTTAATTCAAATTATTAATCCACTATCATAAACTAAGTCAACCACTTTCAATTTACCATTATGATTATAACACAAAGATTTTGCATTTGATAATACGAAATGAAATCAAGGTAATTTTTAAAATCATATTTACAATGCCAAGTTTATTTATTTACAAAATTTAAAACATGGCTAATATATGACCATTATAATATGAATATTTACTAAGGGTTAAAATGAATTATAAAATAAATTATTCAACCCTAAGAAAATATATATAAACAAGTAACTTAGTCATAGAAAATCATATCTTAAAAAAATTCAAAAATAAAAATAAAAAAAACTAAAATAAAAGACAAAAATTCCAAAATAATGAAATCGAGTTTGAGTGTTAATCAAATAATAAAGATAAGCACTGAATTGATTTATAAAATCATTCAAAATAGTCATGAAAATTAATTTCATTTTAACAACTACTAGAATAATCGATTTGTAAAACAACCAGGTTGAATTTAGAATTTATTCCCTAAACTTACTTTGATCATTAAATCCCTTTCAATTGAGAGTACCTTCAGAATCAAAGATTCTGAAGGCACTCTTAAATAATTTTGTGATAAATTATAAAAGAGAACCCATCAAATTTATTCAATCAAAGTAGAAAAAATTTGAGAGGGTTGTTGCTCGCCAACATGACCACATTATAATAAGTTCTATCTGAAAAGAATAGGAAACTTTAGCAATGTGCATACCATCCAAGAAGAGGAAATGGTTGGAGATGTGGCAAATGAAATGCCAAAAATAAATGCAGCTTGAGAGAACCAACATGCGGACCATCATAGTTCCATGGTGGAAGTGCAAGGTATGATACAAAACGAGTATGTTTCCATCCTAATTGATCTAGGTGCTAGATTAAGTTATGCATCTCCTAGCATAATGGAAAAGTGTAGTATGTTTTCAGAAAAATTTTACTTATTTGAATGATAAAGGAGAAATTATTTCAGTCAAAGGAATAGCTAGGAAGGTCTCTCTTAGAAAAATATTAGACTTGCAGATGAAAAAGGATATAAAGTTTTAGTTGTACACATAATGAATAACGAACAAATTGATAAGAAAGATAAGTTAAATTTCAATGAAATTCCAATCCTACAGGATTTCTTGGATGTTTTCCTGGAAGAAATTCCAGGACTGCCTCCAGAGAGAGATCTAGATTTTACAATCGAATTAGTACCAGAAGCTGTACCAAATTCAAAAGCTCCTCATACAATGGAAATTTTAGAACTTAATGAATTAAAATTACATTTGCAAGAATTAATAGAGAAAAACCAAGACCAAGTGTAGTCGTGAAATATAGAGTCAAACAATGAGATTAAGTTAGGTTTCTGGTGCTTCACAACTTTACAAATGTCTCTCTCCAATTCTCTAAAATTGTTGAGTCTCTACTACCATTAATTCACAACCCTTCCCAAATGAAGAAACTTCAAAGCACAGAAAGGCAAAATGTCTCTATCCTTACCCTTGAAAAACTTGTCATTTACACACTTGCTACAACTAATTCATATTGATACATTTATTTCTACAATGTGGTTTAAAAGAAAAAAAAGGTATGATCAAAACAAATATATGGGAAACGTTATATAATCCACTCATTTATTAAGAATGGGCTTAACAAAACAAACATGCCACTTACAAGAATTGAAAGAGGGTAGAAAGAGTAACAAGCATTCCTCCCAATCACCCTAGCTACAACCAATGGACATGAGAAGAGTATCTAATGACTTCCAAGAAGGTAAATAATCTCTCTAAAAAATAAGCTTCATTAACAAAATCATCAATAAAAATAATATTTTTTAATTTTATTTTAATTCAATAAATATTGTTAATTCTAAAAACATGTAATACAATAATATTTTAATTAATAATTTTTTTGATATGAAACTTTACTTTTGAATATTTTGAATTATTTAAAATCTTTATAAATAACCTCACTACTGAGTGTTTAAACATTTTATCACTATCTAAATTGGATTAGACTAGTTTTACTCAAAGTACATTGTTTAATTGATAAAATTAGTATTTTTAATATAAAAATGGATTAGCAAATACAATGTTAATATTTGGACATTTGATATGTACATTTCATGAGACTAAATTTCAAACCAGGTTACAAACAACCAAAATATTTATCTTTACAATACATAAAATACAAATTAAGTGTTTTAATAGTCAAACTTAATAACTCATAATCTGAATATAAATCTTTTTTTATTGGAAAACATACTACGAAATAAGCTGAATGGAAAAACTTGTTGATTAACTTATTCTACTAAAATGATCAAATTCCAATGTCCATAAAATTGTCTTTGAATTCAAGTGTTTTGCATGGTCAAAGGATTAACTTTTCTATTGAAATCATAAGATTTTAAAGTTCTGGAATAGTTAGACTTCATGAGGATAAATCTAATTCGGTATAAAATATAGATCTATATCTAAATTTATACAATATTACACAGAAATGTGGGAATCATTTATTTTCTCGAAAATATGAGAAGCTTGTAAAATAACATATAGAATCACAATTGAGCTGAAGATTTATGAGAAGCTTGTAAACTAACATATAGAATCACAATTGAGCTGAATATTTATGTACTGCAGGTTTCAAGCATTGTGGAAAAAGTTGTAACTTGCGTTGTTTGAACTATCTTAGTCCAGATATTAAGCGTGGGAATACATCCCCAAAGAATAGGATCTCCTCATCAGATTACATCATCTTCTTGGCAATTGGTATGTGATTCAACAATCCATTACAATCTGACGAGGTAATGTTCTATAGATGCAGAACCACTTCATCGAAAACTCGTACAATTATTTCATAGTCTTCTCTTCAAGTTTATATTTTCCACTCGTCATAGTTTCTTCATTTGGAAAGGGTTGTGAATTAATGGAAGTGGAGATTCAGCAATTTCATAGAATTGGAAAGAGGGTTTTGTAAAGTTGTGAAGCACCAAAAACCTGAATGGAGGAGGAGGGAGGTCGGGAGGTGGTATGGTTGTCTACCTTGTTCCTTAATGATTAGAGATCAGAAAATCCAAATCTGGACAGCCTCTCTTTGTCTTTAGCTTCCAGGGAAGGTTGAATACAAATTGCGAATGAATGCACAAATGGAAAACACAAAGAACGCACACAAACCCACTATTAGAATTTTTTTAAACCTGCAAACAGAAAATAAAATAAGGAAGTGGGTAACTTCCAACATATAAATTTAAATAGATTATATATTATAAGGTTGTGTGAAGGCAGCTCATGCATTAGGCCTTCAATCCAACTGAACTTTGTACATTGTAGGTCACAAGAGGCAGTAACGATGATTGAAAATATTTCCCCTTCAATCGTTCCTGTATTGTGCAACTACATGAAGTTCAGGACCAAAAGAAGTCGTAGTTAATAAAGGCTTCTAACTCGTTATGTTGTTTCTGCATTTCCCAGGAGAAGTTTCATAGGCTTGGCGCCGACGCTCAGCATGTAGCTCAACTTTTTGTTTTCTATGTAAACTTCAGCTTCACTCTCACTTAGACCCCTCTTCGAGAAATCACCGTGCGAGTCACCAAGGATATCATTTAACGTTTCCTGAGAAGGATATCACTGAGATCGATTGAAAGTGTTTCCGGCTACATTTTCCTAAATAAAACAAAAATTAAGTGGAAACGAATT
Source organism: Pseudotsuga menziesii (assembly GCA_001517045.1). Classification (NCBI taxonomy): domain Eukaryota; kingdom Viridiplantae; phylum Streptophyta; class Pinopsida; order Pinales; family Pinaceae; genus Pseudotsuga; species Pseudotsuga menziesii. The sequence continues at coordinate 12,090 of LPNX010947882.1, forward strand.
TCTTCTAATGTATTAGAAGTCTTTACAATCTTAAAATATAAGTTGTTAGGACTATATCAAAGAGATGAAAGGGTTAGGGTTACTAGTTACAATTATATAAGTCGTCTCTTGTTTTCTCCATAATGTTTTTTGAGTATATGTAAATTTTATTGCAGTATGTCTCATTTACGCAAGGGTTGATGTGTTTCTGCACTAAATTGGGCGATTTCTAGATGATTGGGATTCCCATTTTCCTAAACCATGAAAACCTCTAAAGAGATAGTACAGAAATGGATGTGCCACTTTTCACTCAAATGAAGTTACAACATTAAATCTAAACTCGACATTAGTGGGATAACATCATTCTACTACAAAATGATTGTAGGAATTTATGACTAAAAATATGAACATAAATAAAAGAAATATTCTTGTTGCTAGTGTCATTTCTCACTACATGGAAGGCATGGATACAATTGAGGTTGTCTTTGCATTGCTAACTTTCAAAATATGTTTTTTCTAGTAAACTAAAACCAAAATTAAAAAAAATATATATTGATAAATTTGAAATGAAGATTACTGAATAGAAAGAAAAATGTTATATTTGTCTAGAACTTTTAATGAGAGTTCATTCAACATGCTTAGAAACATGTTTACCTATTTATAGAGATTAATATCTTGAATCATTCATTATGACATGTTTACCTATTTAGTAAGATGAATATCTTTATTGAGTGTGACATGTTTATTTATTTATTGAGATTAATATCTTAAGTCATTCATTTTGATAGAGGTCAACACTTTTAGAGACATATTTACTTATTTATTGAGATTAATTTCTTAAGTCATTCATTGTGATAGAGGTCAGGGAATAATGGAGACATTGCACATTGCTACAACCTTTTATTGTGATGGAGGTCTAAACATTTTTTAGTGAAAATTTTGAAAATTGAATTTGTAGAAGTTCAAACTTACCAAAAATAAGTTAGAAAAAATTTACAAAATAAATTAGAAAATTTTAATATTTTGTTAATTACAGTTATTTAAAACTACTATATATCTACATATTTAAATTTTAAACAAAAATAATATTATTAAAATAATTCATAATTTAATATTAATTAATAAATACTTACTAATACTATTTTTATTTTACTTTGTATATGAATGAGATTTTATTGTAAATTAAATTTTATTCTTCTAGATCATTAAATTAAACCCATATCCTTTGAGTCTAATTTAATGAGATGAGGGGTGTTTTGTCCATGCTTGCTCACAACCTTACACATAATTTTCTGCTCACAACATTACACGTAATTGCCTCACGTTTCAAGTTTGAGCTATAAATGGGGGATAGGGTAACACTTTATAGGTTATACATAAATACATAAATCCTCTTCACTTTTAGCCTATATTTAAAAAATATGTTTATTTTGTTATGTCCTCTATAAGGGATATATATATATATATAAGGGGTATATATATATTTAGGTGATCCCTATTAATTTTCTCTAGATTTTATAAAAAATTTTATTTTTATATTTATTCTATAGTTGAAAATGTATTTTATTAAATAAAATTTTAAAAAATATTTTTTTTTTAATTTTCCATTGGTAACAGATAACTAAAGTAGTCCTTCATTTTCCCTTCCCATGAGTCGGTGGCGGGCCTGTCACCACCTGCATCTACTTTTTCAAAAGCTTACACACTAATATACTCAATAAATTCAATAGTAGTGAATTAGTAAATACCATATTGAAGAAATTCCTCAATGGACCTTACTTTAACCACTGTACTACTTAGAGAAATACCGTTGATGCAGACTACTATGACTTCATTGTTCACCTATTCTAATAGTGGAGAAAGGGGTACTAGTCTGTTTTATACATAAAATATCGTTTAGTTATTTTTTTGGCTTTAATTATTGTACTTTGTGCTTTTCCAATTGTTCACCTATTCTAATAGTGTAGAAAGACGTACCAGTCTATTTTATACATAAAATATCATTTGGTTATTTTTTTGGCTTTAATTATTGTACTCTGTTCTTTTCCAAAAAGTTTATAACTAGCAATTGCCCCAAGGAAGGTGCAATAATATGCCGTTAAGGTAGTTGTTAGCGGGTAAGTGAGAAAAAAAAGTGTAACATTGAAGTGAGCCAAAAAAAAATGGAGAATAAAAATATGTTATGTGCCAATATTGAGAGAGGTCACTTGTTGCAAATGAGAATTAATGGAGATCCCAACGCTATTCCAGGAAAATCCACCTGGTCATAAAGAAGGATTTCCAATCTTACTATAGAGGACAAAAATGTCAGAAACAAGATATGGTGCCTTGTGGTCTTGAAACTCAAGCGAGGGTTGATGACCTCATGTACAACAAAGAAAGCGAAGATTCTGATTCTAGGCCAAATCCAATTGAGAATATGGCAGTATGGATGATCATGGCACTGATAGTGAGATTTTAGTAGTACCCGAAACATTTTTCTACCCAGAGAAATTTATGTTGAATCCAGTTGCAATCCCTGTGTCTAATCGAAACTACAATCGAGACGACGTGTAGGATCTGCACAAATCAAAAGACATGGTGCCTCATCTCGGAATGAGAAAGATATCGGAGGAACTAGTTCTTAGAAAGGAATTAAACCACAACCAACTTAACCACCAAAAAATAAAACAACTAGGTCCCACTTTTTCTTTACTCCATATTAATCAACTTGTTTTCTTAGTTCCTACCCAAATCATGTCCAATACAATGTTCTTAAAACTACTAATTTCTAACCACATAGTGGATATGCTACAAACTATGGCTATACTCATATGTGCTTACAAAACCATATCTATGTGGATGACCATAAAAATATTTTATTTTTTTAAATAAAGATAGTAGATGATGTTGAATGGTTATTGTATTACTGTAGTATAACCAATATTTTCCCATAACTACTTTAAATAATAGATAAGAAGGATTTTATTTTATTAAAATATCCGTTTCATTGTGTTAGGTAACCATAGAAATAAACAATTGTGAACATAAAGATAATGGATGATGTTAAAGAGGTGAGTGCTTCACATGTTAGTAAAAGAAAAAAGAAACCTATCACATCATTCACATGTTAGTTCACGAGACAATTAAAACATATCACATGGGTAATACCATACCTTTAGTATAATTGTG
>LPNX010947882.1:15837-32979 GCA_001517045.1 Pseudotsuga menziesii
TTACATGCTGTCCATGTGGTTCCAAAGTTCATAATTGTGCTGCATAGGTTGTCAAAGCATCTTGGAAAACAAACATTTGACGACGGTTTATATAGTTTTAACTTCTCACATTAACAGAAGTCACTGTTCAAGGAGTAGACATGATAGCAATGTATGGTTTGGCAAAAATGGTACAAATTTGAAGACATTTCCTGCACTTCATAAATACAAAAAAGAACATGAATAAGAGTAAAATCAAAGATTTCAGTATATATATACATTTGATAATTCAAGGTAATAACACAGTATTAGTGAACACTCTCAACACTGTATGATAAGTAGACAAAGCAACCACTATCAATCCATCATACATCAATTGGCACAATTGAAGACAATATCAGTACCCATGATACTGTTTTAGATGATACAATGAGCTGCTAGCCACGATTCATTATCATCCAATCCATCAATAGATGATTGAAACAATTGCAAACAAAGTATTTATCAATAATTACATCTCTAGCCAAAACCACATGTATTCGTTTACCCTTGCAAGCATCATTGCTTCCAAGAGTCAGGATTGCCTTCAGTCCATAAGGTTTTGAGAAACTGTGCAAAGTTAACCTTAAAACCTTTGGAGTGTTATCATTTGCATATTTTATTAAGGAGCTATATTGTTTATCATTCCAGCTTGTATGCATTTCAACTTATTATAATTAGGTGAACCCATTATTCACTAAATCTGTTTGCAGCAGTGTATCATCCTCATCTTCCATATCAAAAAAAGAAATATCCTCCTCATTAGACAACCCTGTTACAGAATGTACAGATGCATCACTTTTACCTGGTTGTGCCTGCAGGAAATTATCTACATCTGCATCCTCATCATTATGCTCCACATCCTCATTGGATGTTGTGTGATTATACAAATCGTTTTGCCTAGAAATATGATAATCACCTTCAGAGTTATTGGAAAGTTCTGGTGCCATTGTTTCTAGAGATACAAACTTGAAAGAATCTGGTTTTTCGCTACTGTTTGTAACTGGTGAAAAATGCTCAAACTTCTGCTCTTGGAGGAATCAAGAGAATGTTCCTTTCTGGAATGCCCAAGCTTCCTCCAGTATTGGTTGATATGGCCTTGTTTATTTTCTTTGACTCCTCTGAAAACAATGCCCTGGCCTCTAATATATGCAAAACCAAAATAAAAGTATCAATTTTCTTCTGTCCTCAATACTCAAAAGGCCAGAGGCTCCAAATGATCCAAATAATTTATTTTTCACCTAAAGGAATTATAATTTTACTCATCAGAACATGTAAAAGTTTAATTGAGAAGACAATGAATGTAGTAAAAATAAGCGACCAGACTAATGCAATATGAAAAGCATTGTTGATGAGAAGGATAGATTTTCTTATTTCAAGCAAGCAGAACTTCGTGAAAAATGAGACTTCTAGTAAAAATGATGAATTGAACTTAAGAAAATAACAATCATTCTTTCTAACCATCTCAGTTACATAAATAAACATATTAATTTAAAGCTGTAAAACCATTTAAAAAATCTAAATGTTGAACCTATCAAACACAATAATAAACTATTTTGGAAAAGTATGAATGTTGAACATATCAAACTCAATAATAAACTATTTTGGAAAAGTGTCTGGTTGATCTTGCCATTTGTTTTATTGTAAGAAATGATTAAACAATAATAAACAATTTTGGAAAATAGCTTCGCTATTCCTTGTTTTGTTTTATTACAGTAAAGAACAATTCAAATTATTAAATGGCCACTATTATTGCAACTTGATGTTATCTTGTGGACCATCCGAGAATTCAGTAAATATAATGCTCTAAGACAAGTGAATCCATTTGGAAATGGGCCAAATTCCATTGTTTACCACGAACAGCATGTAGTATCCTAGTGGTGCTGCAACAGAGCTTGGAGGACCTATAACTACAGCGATATATACTGCTCTTACTCATTTTGGGCTTGCTGAGGCAAGCATCAGCAGCCTCTGATTCATGGAATATGCATGAGTTGTGAATGATGGACTATAAATGTTGAACTCAATATTGTTGGCATCATAATTTGAAACAATGAACTGAACCATGAATCTTGTCCCATAGGTTACAAAATCTTGATTAGATAGGGATACGATAGTAGGCCTTGAGGTGTTGTACGATTCATCCAAATAATAGGGGTTGTATGCTTCCAAACGAAGCTCGGATGGAAACATCGTTGTAGAGAAAACGTAACCAACGTGATTGTTCGAGCCTCCAACAAAAATCCTTCCATCAGGCAATACGTTTGCAGTCAAATGATACATTTCGGGAATAGTGGTGGCTGCCAGTACTGTAAATCGTTTCACTGCCAATGCATTAGGTCTGTATAAATAGGGCGCAAGAGCTGGATTCGTTGCAAGTTCCCAACCAGTTTAAGCTCTGGATTCAGATCCAGTTCGCAATCGAGATCGACACAACTAATTGCTGGAATAGAGCCCATTTAATAGCCGAAAGCATAAACTTCTTACACACGCAACATCTTCAACCATACGAAGCACGTGGAAAATGTTAAAACCTAGTCTAATATGGAGATCACACATGATTGAGCCAAGGTCTCTTATTGCATTTCATTCCACCTATATCAGGATATTGCATATTCAAAAAGCACATCTACTATTTAAAGTCACACAATTTCAACAAAAAGCACAATTTCAGAGATCCAAATCACCATGCAGAGTTATTTTTGCGTATGTCCAAGAAACTAGAACTGAATGAGAATACGGAATACAGATGTTATAGTAAAATCTTTTTATAACCTTGACTTTGACTACTTCACAGAAGATATCGGTATCACGGCCACGGAGAGTTTGCAATGAAGCTTCAAACTCTTGATTTCCAGTCTTGGCCTGCAGCATTATAAACAAGGACTTCCCAAATTAAGTTTTCATTAAGCTTGTCACGTTGAATACTGACATGTTAGAGAAATTCAGATGACTTTGGTGGAGAAAACTAACTCATATACAACTCACCAGCCATCTTGGATATTCTAGGATGAAAAAGAGTCCAAGCATCAATAAGGTGCAAGGGGAAATACCTACACTTTGGGTAACAATATGAATGACGATTTATCAAAAGAATCTAAAGATAGGAAAATGAACCAACTCTGCAAAATTATACTTACTAAGCCTACATACCAGTGATTTCCAAAGGCCTCCAGTCAAGGAATAGCCCACATGAATATGCCAGCATAATACCAACTGTGACAGTGAACTATTATAAAAAGGAAGCAATTAATCAGTAATGAGATTCACAATTTTGTTTCAACGATTCTTCATATAATGATTCTGGGATGAAAAAGAGTCCAAGCATCAAGAAGGTGCAAGGGGAAATAACTACACTTTGGGTAATAATATGAATGACGAGTTCTCAAAAGAATCTAAAGATAGGAAAATGAACCAACTCTGCAAAATTATAATTACTAAGCCTACATACCAGCGATTGCCAAAGGCCTCCAGTAAAGGAATAGCCCACATGAATATGCCATCATAATACCAACTATGACAGTGAACTGTTTTAAAAAGTCAACAATTAGTCAGTAAAGAGATTCACAATTTTGTTTCAATGATTCTTCATATAATGAATTAGTTTTTCTATTCAATACCACGTGTGACTGTTCCAAGGCTTCCTCACAAATGCTTGGGAGATATTTCAGCGATGTATATCAGTACCTAAAGTGATTATGTCACACCTTGTCTATCAGATTCCTCTCATACGAATAATTTTGACTTGACAAAAGCATAAATACATGCATGATACATACATAGAGACATAACACTGATCCCTCCCTCCCATATACATGCAGAGACCAAAAATTAATAACCTTCAATAATTTGGATTGTGTCAAAGGAAGGTATCAACTTACAATAAATGAGATGACTCCCACTCTGAAACCTGTTAGCAATTGAAGAGAAAAACCACTGTAGCTCTGATCCTCCTCCCAAGAGCTAGAGGAGCTAACTATTCATGTAAAAAAATATGCCTAATAGAGAACAGGCAGACATTCAATTATCCAAGAGTTGAAGTCAGAATTTGAAGACTTTACTACATAAAAAGGTCCAGACCACATAAAAAAAACATTAAAAAACTCATACCGCATAAAAACACATTAATGAAGCTAGATACTTCAGATAGTATGCATAATTTTTTTCAGGATCGATTTAGAGTTTACAACCAGTCAATCAAACAATTCTCCAATACGAAAAAAAGGAACGCAAAAAATTTACAAGAACAATAGGGATTCTGCATTCCATGATATGTCCATCATTTAGACATCAAATTAGAGAGTACAAGCTCATTTGAAAACAAAACACTGAAATGAAATAAATAGAAAACAAGAGGAAATCTAAGAATTCTACAAAGATGAAATCTAACCACTCTACATGCAGAGGGCATCTAACAATTCATAATTTTCCTAACTCTAAGAATTCTACAGGGATGAAATCTAGGCATTCTACATGGAGAGCAAGTCTAAAAATTCATTTTTTGAGCCATATGTTTAACAAGTGTAGGAACAGTCGCATAAAATTTTATACAAACTGATGAGAAGAATGCTACAGATTATCGGATATATGATTATCCTTTATTCTGCGGTTGTGAGGCTCTTGTTATCAAAATATTATTACTATCAGCAGACATACATATAATGAGACATACTTTTCCCATATTTTTATATTTGTAGGTATTTGTTCTTTCCTTCACAACAGTCTGAAATTCAGGATTACGGATGAGCATAAGTAATTATTAGGGAGGTGCACTAATACTAAGGAAAAACACCAAGAAAATTGAAAAATGTAACATATTCCTTACAATATAGAGAAATCAGTAACATAATAACAGAGAAGACCATAAGTTTTCAAATGCAAACTGGGCCATAGATTATACCGATATGGACAATACTATATTTTGAGAAAATTAAGAATCTCCTGTTTTCAGAAACAAAGCCTCTAGCAAACTATAGCAAACTATACAAGCACATTCAAAAAAATTCAGATTTACAATACTCCTAGTGACAAATACTAATGAATTTCATAGTTACAATACTCCTAGGGACCAATACTAATTGTTAATGTACCAGCTCCCCATACAAAAAGTTGGTCTCAATGTTGTATTCTTCATATGATATACCCTTCCCTTCTTTGTAAGACATATTGGAAAGACTAGTTTCTCTCGTTCTGAGTTTCTTCTTCATATCCTGGTGAATTACATTCACAAGATCTGAACCTAACAAGTACTGTAGATCAAATTTAGAAGGACTACTCATTACATATTACATTTATAAACATTTGTTCTTTCCTTCACAGATTACAAATAAGCATAACTCAATATAAGGGATGTGCATAAATAATAAGAAACCAAACCAAGAAAAGTGAAAATTGCAACTTTTTCCTTACAATACAGATTCATCTTCTTTGAAGAAAGAAATTTTCCATTCCATTGCAATAGGTAACAAAGAAAATACTATAAGTTTTCAAATGAAATTAGGCCGCAAATTGTACTGATCTTGACAATCCTATACCCTATACTATGAGGAAAACAAGAATCTCTTGTTTTCAGAAACAAAACCTCTAACAAGCAATAGCAGTCTATACAAGCAGTATAACCACTTGTGAATTTCAGAGTTACATTTCTCTTAGGGACCAATACTAATTATTAATGTACCAGCTCACCATACGATGAGTTAGTCTCAGTATTGTATTCTTCCTAAGATACGTCGTTCCCCTCTTTTTAAGATATTTTGGGAAGACTCATTTCTCACGTTCTATGTTTCTTCTTGACAGTGTTGCTTCTTGATATTCACAAGATCTGAACCGAACAACGATTGTAGATCGGAATTAGAAGGAATTTAAAATCCTTGTGGAGGACTTACAAATAAATTTCTAGTCAAGGCTCTTCTAATCATTGATGTATGGTATCCAGTAGTGTCGTATACTTTAGTAGGCAAGGGTATGTGTTAAAGTGTTGTTAGTGATGCCTTGGCTAGGGAGACATTGCTTCACTAACACATTCTTTCCCTCTAGAGTATGTGACACGTCTTCAAGTTTTTACTAGACAAATGAGTCACTGCCACACTACCTTAGATGAACTTCTTCATACCATTCAAGAGTTTAACACCCTCTTGGATAATTTCACCATGTCCAAGAAAACCCGAAACGAATTTTCCCATTTGGTTTTAAAATTGGTGTGGTATAATAAGGTAGCATATAAATCAAATTGACATAAGCACACTTGGTAGGGGTCAAAGTAACAACAATACACGTCACAGGATATCTAAATGCAGAATGATAGGCTAAGATGGTGTCCATGGATAATAACGACTCATACCTACATTTTAATGAGCATTGAAAAGGATGAGGTGTGGGAAACATACATTCCAATGGGGCAATAGTTATAACATATAATACAATGAAAGAATGGGATCATATACTTACATAAACAAAATGATATTGGCCAAGAAATCCATATGTGAAGAAGGATACACTCATCAAAAGGGTCGAAAGAGAGAGATTAAATGCCATATATTCCACGCTGCTTGCTTCAATTAGCAGCTTCTACAAATCAAAGGAAAAGTATATGCTTTGTTACAACATGTTCTAAGACTCATCACTAAGTAGCAGAAATCATTTTCAAAATAGGACTTGTTCCCATCCATTGATTTTCTGCAGCTCCCAAATTCCCAAGGCCTGCTATCCACAAAATATTAATACTATTAAGGTTAGTTTTGGGGATATCACATATTTATATTCAATTTCCTAATACTTTAGCCCTAATTTTACTTAGTGATTAATCTCATCATTGTTTCTTAAATTCACCTTAACTTAACAGTTAGTCAAAGTGGCACTAAGCAAAATGACCTTCTCACTGTAATTGTTTAAAATCGCATTCTACATACTGGTACATTAAGGTAGATTTCCTTTGTAGAAATTTACGCTGAAATCCACACCTTGATATCAATCCAATCAAGATGCTCGGCATTAAATGGTCATTAAGTTTAGCAGTAGACTATCCTACCAGCTGTGGGTAGGGGTCCTCGGTTTAATTCCTAGCCCGTTCAATTTTCAACATGGTGTTAGAGCCAGGTGTTGAGGTTGATTATATGTGGACGTTGAAGCCCGAGCCAAATAGTTTTCCTTCCATATTTATAAAACAAGTTATGCCCAAATGGAGAGTAGTAGACCTTCACATCTCTCGATTGCTAAAAGTTAACAAAAACTGATATCATATAACACAGATAGTGTTTAGTAGCTATCCAACAAAATGGGTACATTGAAATGATAATAGAAAACCTGACTTCGTAAACATAAGTAGCTCAAGTTTGCAACAATTTCCTTTCCTGGAACAAAAGAATTCTTAAATAATTAATTCCTATGAGTATCTTTGAATTTCCACTCATCTCTGCTGCAATAGAGAGATGTCCCTTCCCCTTCCACTTCCACTTCGGATCAACATGATACACATGATGTACAATTTTAAGTAGAACCACATTAAAAATTTGAGATAAATTAGTTTTTTATTATTTCTACTTGTAGGCACTCTGTCTAGTTATAATAGTTACGTTTAGATACAAATACAAATCCTTAAGAAAACAAACCAAGAAAAGTGAAAACTGCAACTTTTTCCTTACAATACAGATTCATCTTCTTATAAGAAAGAAATTTTCCATTCCATTGCAATCGATAACATAGAAAATACTCTAAGTTTTCAAATGCAATTAGGCCGCAGATTGTACTGATCTTGACAATCCTATACCCTATACTATCAGGAAAACAATAATCTCTTGTTTTCAGAAACAAAACCTTTAACAAACAATAGCAGTCTATACAAGCAGTATAACCACTTGTGAATTTCAAAGTTACATTTCTCTTAGGGACCAATACTAATTGTTAATGTACCAAGTCACCATATGACGAGTTAGTCTCAATATTGTATTCTTCCTAAGATACATCGTTCCCTTCTTTTTAAGATATTTTGGGAAGACTCATTTCTCACGTTCTACGTTTCTTCTTGACAGTGTTGCTTCTTGATATTCACAAGAACTGAACCGAACAATGATTGTGGATCAGAATTAGAAGGAATGTAAAATCCTTGGGGAGGACTTGCAAATAATTTTCTAGTCAAGGCTCTTCTAATCATTGATGTATGGTATCCAGTAGTGTCGTATACTTTAGTAGGCAAGGGTATGTGTTAAAGTGTTGTCCGTGATGCCTTGGCTAGGGAGACATTGCTTCACTAACACATTCCTTCCCTCTAGAGTATGTGACACATCTTCAAGTTTTTACCAGACAAATGAGTCACTACCACACTACCTTAGATGAACTTCTTCATACCATTTGAGAGTTTAACACCCTCTTGGATAATTTCACCATGTTCAAGAAAACCCAAAACGAATTTTCCCCTTTGGTTTTAAAATTGGTGTGGTATAATAAGGTAGCATATAAATCAAATTGACATAAGCACACTTGGAAGGGGTCAAAGTAACAACAATACACGTCACAAGATATCTAAATGCAGAATGATAGGCTGAGATGGCGTCTGCAGATAATAGCGGATCATACCTGCATTCTAATGAGCTCTGAAAATGATGAGGTGTGGGAAACCTACATTCTAATGGGGAAATAGTTCTAACATATAATACAATGAAATAATGGGATCATATACTTACATAAACAAAATGATCTTGGCCAAGAAATCCATATGTGAAGAAGGATACACTCATCAAAAGGGTGGAAAGAGAGAGATTAAATTCCATATATTCCACGCTACTTGTTTCAATTAGCAGCTTCTACAAATCAAAGGAAAAGTCGATGCTTTGTTACAACATGTTTTAAGACTCATCAATAAGCAGCAGAAATCATTTTCAAAACAAGACTTGCTCCCATCCATTGATTTTCTGCAGCTCCCAAATTCCCAAGGCCCGCTATCCACAAAATAGTAATACTATTAAGGTTAGTTGTGGTGATATCACATATTTATATTCAATTTCCTAATACTTTAGCCCTAATTTTCCTTAGTGATTAATCTCGTCATTGTTTCTTAAATTCACCTTAACTTAACAGTTAGTCAAAGTGGCACTAAGCAAAATGACCTTCTCACTGTAATTGTTTAAAATCACATTCTACATACGGGTACATTAAGGTAGATTTCCTTTGTAGAAATTTATGCTGAAATCCACACCTTGATATCAATCCAATCAAGATGCTCGTCATTAAATGGTCATGAAATTTAGTGGTAGACTATCCTACCAGCTGTGGGCAGGGGTCCTCGGTTTAATTCCTAGCCCGTTCAATTTTCAACATTGTGTCAGAGCCAGGTGTTGAGGTTGATTGTATGTGGACATTGAGGCCTGAGCCAAATAGTTTTCCTTCCATATCTGTTAAAAATGTTATTCCCAAATGGAGAGTATTAAACCTTCACATCTCTCGGTTGCTAAAAGTTAACAAAAAACGGATATCATATAACACAGATAGTGTTTAGTAGCTATCCAACAAAATGGGTACATGAAATGATAATAGAAAACCTGACTTCGTAAACATAACGAGATCAAGTTTGCAACAATTTCCTTTCCTAGAACAAAAGAATTATTAAATAATTAATTCATATGAGTATCTTTGAATTTACACTCATCTCCGCTGCAACAGAGAGATGTCCATTCCCCTTCCACTTCCACTTCGGATCGACATGATACACATGATGTACAATTTTAAGTAGAACCACGATAAAAATTTGAGATAAATTAGTTTTTTATTATTTCCACTTGTAGGCACTCAGTCTAATTATAATAGTTACGTTTACATACAAATACAAACCCTTAAGAAAACAAACCAAGAAAAGTGAAAACTGCAACTTTTTCCTTACAATACAGATTCATCTTCTTTGAAGAAAGAAATTTTCCATTCCATTGCAATCGATAACAGAGAAAATACTATAAGTTTTCAAATGCAATCAGGCCACAGATTGTACTAATCTTGACAATCCTATACCTTATACTATGAGGAAAACAAGAATCTCTTGTTTTCAGAAACAAAACCTCTAACAAATGTAATAGCAGTCTATACAAGCAGTATAACCACTTGTGAATTTCAGAGTTATATTTCTCTTAGGGACCAATACTAATTGTTAAGGTACTAGCTCACCATACGACGAGTTAGTCTCAATATTGTATTCTTCCTAAGATACGTCGTTCCCTTCTTTTTAAGATATTTTGGGAAGACTCATTTCTCACGTTCTACATTTCTTTTTTACAGTGTTGCTTCTTGATATTCACAAGATATGAACCGAACAAAGATTGTAGATCATAATTAGAAGGAATGTAAAATCCTTGGGGAGGACTTGCAAATAACTTTCTAGTCAAGACTCTTCTAATCATTGATGTATGGTATCCAGTTGTGTTGTATACTTTAGTAGGAAAGGGTAGGTGTTAAAGTGTTTTTAGTGATGACTTGGCTAGGGAGACATTGCTTCACTAACACATTCTTTCCCTCTAGAGTATGTGACACATCTTCAAGTTTTTACTAGAAAAATGAGTCACTACCACACTACCTTAGATGAAATTCTTCATACCATTCGAGAGTTTAACACCCTCTTGGATAATTTCACCATGTCCAAGAAAACCCAAAACGAATTTTCCCCTTTGGTTTTAAAATTGGTGTGGTATAATAAGGTAGCATATAAATAAAATTGACATAAGCACACTTGGTAGGGGTCAAAGTAACAACAATACACGTCACAGGATATCTAAATGCAGAATGATAGGCTGAGATGACGTCTGTGGATAATAGCGGCTCATACCTACATTCTAATGAGCATTGAAAATGATGAGGTGTTGGAAACCTACATTCTAATGGGGGAATAGCTCTAACATATAATACAATGAAAGAATGGGATCATATAGTTACATAAAAAAAAACGATCTTGGCCAAGAAATCCATATGTGAAGAAGGATACACTCATCAAAAGGGTGGAAAGAGAGAGATTAAATGCCATATATTCCACGCTGCTTGTTTCAATTAGCAGCTTCTGCAAATCAAAGGAAAAGTCTATGCTTTGTTACAACATGTTCTAAGAATCATCACTAAGCAGCAGAAATCATTTTCAAAATAGGACTTGCTCCCATCCCTTGATTTTCTACAGCTCCCAAATTCCCAAGGCCTGCTATCCACAAAATAGTAATACTATTAAGGTTAGTTGTGGGGATATCACATATTTATATTCAATTTTCTAATACTTTAGCCCTACTTTGCCTTAGTGATTAATCTCATCGTTGTTTCTTAAATTCACCTTAACTTAATATTTAGTCAAAGTGGCACTAAGCAAAATGACCTTCTCACTGTATTTGTCTAAAATCACTTTCTACATACTGGTACATTAAGGTAGATTTCCTTTGTAGAAATTTACGTTGAAATCCACACCTTGATATCAATCCAATCAAGATGCTCGTCATTAAATGGTCATGAAATTTAGTGGTAAACTATCATACCAGCTGTGGGCAGGGGTCCTCAGTTTAATTCCTAGCCCATTCAATTTTCAAGATGGTGTCAAAGCCAGGTGTTGAGGTTGATTATATGTGGACGTTTAGGCCCGAGCCAAATAGTTTTCCTTCCATATCTATAAAACAAGTTATGCCCAAATGGAGAGTAGTAAACCTTCAAATCTCTTGATTGCTAAAAGTTAACAAAAAACTGATATCATATAACACAGATAGTGTTTAGTAGCTATCCAACAAAATGGGTACATGAAATGATAATAGAAAACCTGACTTTGTAAACATAAGGAGCTCAAGTTTGCAACAATTTACTTTCCTAGAACAAAATAATTCTTAAATAATTAACTCCTATGAGTATCTTTGAATTTCCACTCATCTTCGCTACAACAGAGAGATGTCCCTTCCCCTTCCACTTCCACATCGGATCGACATGATACACATGATGTACAATTTTAAGTAGAACCACATTAAAAATTTGAGATAAATTAGTTTTTTATTATTTCTACTTGTAGGCACTCTGTCTAATTATAATAGTTATGTTTAGATACAAATACAAACCCTGATATTCCTTCTCTCAACTTGAAACCCCAAGGCTTTGACTGTTTCTTCCATTTTTTGCATAATATCTTTGCCAGGATACATGGACATGAATCTCATTGCTCTTTTCGCAACACCCTATAAGCACCCAACAATGAATAGTTAAATTAGATTCTACGGTTGAAAAGGCTGCAACAGCATTATAAAAAGCCGTAAATTTACTTATTTAACGTCTGCAGCCAAATTACTATGGAGTTTAAGGCTTTTCGCTACCATCCACTTTAGTTTTAAATACGTATATGTATTTAAAAGTGTATAAATTTTAGATAATATTACCAATTTTACACAACATAAATGACCATACCTCTTTTTTAGATAAGTTGGACAGATCTAAAATCGGTGACATAGCTATTATCTAAAAAGCATTAATCTGAACTGGTCCCGTTTATTCCGTCACCACATGGTCCTATTAATCAGAGGACAATATTCCAGGGTCAAAACTTGGATCAACACAAAAGGACAACAAGCATTACAGTGGCCATACTTGTGTGAAGCAAATTCAAACTGTTTTGTTAGATTAGAAATATTTTTTTCGTATGCAAGTCATAAAATGCCAGTAACGACCTAAACAAATCACAAATAATATGGTATATGTACAAGGATTTTCACACATCTTCACATGTGACAAAACCATATATCATTTGTGTGTTTGGTCTAGTACTTCTTGAGTTGTAGGTTGAAACTAACAATTCCTTAGGAGCAAGAACACTAAATCATGCAACAAAAGCTTATGGGGGATGCAGAAAACATGGGGCTCTATCACCTCAAGGAGTCCAACCTTCCTGCGGTTCCACAGCCTATGGGAGAAATAATTGTGCTAAAGAAGCAACATTTACATAAGTTTCATATATCTGCACAAGACCGGTTTGATTGTATCAGATTTACACAAGTATCACAAATTTCTCTTTTGCTCAACAAAACAGGGCAATAATTTATAGAAAACGCCCTTCTTTTTTCCTTTTATCTCTTTTGTTTTTTTGGGGCCGAAATGGCATTTCCCCCTAATCCCCCAAGTTTCCTAGAAGTTTCATTTTTAGGAATGTTTACAGACAAAAATAATTGAGGGAATATGCAATCTCTAATGACTCAACTTTCTAGTATTCTACTTAGGGCTTGTGACTCAAGAAAGGTGTATTTGTGCTTTTCAAATTTCTCATGTAAACTGGTACTCGGGATAATTTTTTGCGTTAATGATCATGTCAAAGAAGATGCAATGCAAAATAGATTGATTTAGTTATTTATGAAGGAACAACATGAATTAAGAATTGCAGAACTAACAATTAGCCATGGCAACTATATAACCGTTGAATTGAATCCCAACCAATTTCAAAGATTGGACTCTTCTGTATCTAAATTGCTTCGAAATGGGGCTTCCAGGTTGTATGAAGTTAGAGTCCCAGTACTCAAAGAGGATTCCACTTTCCTGTTTATAAATAACCCTTTGGAATTGGTGAATATATGGACTGTACCTTACTGTTTATGTTATAAGCCTCAAATAATAAATCAGATTTTGTGCACATGACTTTACTTTTTTCCTGACACTTTCTTCCTATTGTCCATTTTTACAAAACATGAGTCATCAGGAAAGTTAAGCTTGGATTTCTTCCCTCCAATAATTTTTTCCTCTGCATCATAAGCCTTTGTGGCCTCCTCCACTGTGTTAAATGTTCCAATCCACGCCATAACGCCATTTCTAGGATCTCAAATCTCTACAACCCATTTTCCTGGTCACCACCAGCATCAAGATACATAGAGGGGTTGATGTGTTTAATTAAATGGCAATCCCATACCCTCATAGGCTCATACATGATAGAATCAGTGGCAACATTGCAATCCTGAATTCCTAAAAATTGTTATGCTTGTTGAATTTTGAATGGAATAAAAAATTCTACTTTTGCATTTGAAGTCTGATGAGGTTGGAACCACTCTCAAACATCCTGAAACAATTAATGGTAATGTTAAAAATTTAAGTAAAAGTTGGCATTCTCCTTATCTTTCATTTTACTTTAAAGAATTTAATATTACCATTTAATGCTACTGATGATTACTAAGGTTAGGTTTTTAACTTTTTTTCTATTAGAGTAGGCTTTGCCTCCTTTATATAGCATTAGTATGGACCTAGGGTTAGTTACCCCCCACCCATAACTTAAATTGTTGGTTTGTTTTGAAGAAAACTTGAAAAAAATGTGGGACCATTTTTTTTTTGCTTGGAAGCAAGCTTCCTAAAAACGCTCCCATACGGGAGCATAGGAGGTGCGCTTTCCTAGTGCTTCCTTTGAAAATGAGCTTCAGTTGCGAGGGTGAAGGGGAGTGGGGAGGGGGGCGCTCCCACACAACATACAGATGAACTAATGGTGCCAGGAAAGAGCTAGAACCAAGCTGGTAGCCTAAGGATCAATCATGGTTAAACAATGGAGCCTGAATAGATGATGGCTATTGAGTTGGTTGCACATCAAATATTGTTTAATGAGCCCGAAAAGAGAGTTTATACTGCTGGAAGTTTGGTTTTTTCCTTTTCTTTTAGATATCTGGAAGGGCTCACTTTTGCTTCCTATCAGTCTTGGATCAAATCTAAAATGGTTCACGACTCTCCATACTTCCCTTTGGTTTAGTTTTGATTTTTCAGATTTCTCTTTCTCAATCTCATTTTTTTTTTTTTTTGTTTCCCACTACAAGTGTGGTGTTGATTGACAGGGAACCTTCCTTTCTCAAAGGCTCTTCTAACTTGGATTCTCACGAGGGAATTCCTTGGTTTTCTGCGATTGATATTAGTTTAGTCCACGTGATTGTTGTGAATCCTCTTCTGGAATGACTCCCATCCCTGTCAGTGGAGTTTGATGACTCCAAATCTGAGGTTGGTCTGGATTCTGATGAGGAGGGGGACTCTAGCTGGAGGACCCAGTCTAAAACTGTTTCTGAGTCTTCTAGATCAGTAATGCCGAAGATGCCTCAGTCAACATGAAGGGGGAAGGAAAGGGGCAAAAAATTTGTAGCTGATTGTTCTAGTATGTCACATGTGCACTAAGGCTCAAACTAAGTTCCTTGAAGAGTTGGAGGAGTGGGGTGCCACTTAGAAAGACACAAAAATTATTCTAGCCCACCAGTATAAATAAACCCCCCGAAAGGCACATGCTACACCATTGGAAGGGAAATTTTGAATAAGTCCACCATGGAACTGGATTTCTTTGTTCAGGACATCATTCTCGGCTCGTTGGATAAATTAGCGGATGGAGTCCACAAACTGCAAATAAACTCACTGAATGGACCCTTGACTCTGAAAACAAAGCCATGGGAATTAATATCAGTAAAGATGATTAGAAACAGGATATAAATGGAAAGGATATTAATGTCACTGAGGAATTCGACAAGTGAAAGGATCAAGCACAGTCCCAGTTTGCCGAGTCGGTGGATTGAAAGGTTAGGTTGCTTGTTTCATGAAGATTATTATCACAAGGGATTGTGCATGGATAAAACCTAAAGCTATCCTCAACACAAAAGAAAAATCCAAACACCTCTAGAGATCGATGTTGAATAATTCTTCTATATACTTATGCTATTGGATGCAATCAGCTAAATACGGGGTACCATATATGCCTAGATTCAGAATTAGGACCATATACCGAGATCAGTGTTGAAATTTGGAATTGGAAATAACTTAACAGGGCAAAAAAGTTAGAATGGCTTGACTAAAAGTCGGAAAGCATTCAAAATGCAAAATATTTCATTTTTTTCAATTAAATTAAAATATTAACTTACAACAATAGAGCAATTGGTAATGTGTAATTGAAATGAGGAGTTGTAAATATAAGGTCATGAGTTCATAATTTGCAATTTTTTCAATAACAAATTCGAATTTTCCAATCCTTTTATTCCGATTTCATGGTAGGAGATTAACTTGAGGAAAATTAAACAATCAGCGATAAATCAGTGGTTTTTGCAATGGAGGTAATCTCACATTTCCAAAACAATCATATCCTCTTCCATTATGATATGGAAACCATAGTTTCTTGACAAGTGAAGAAAACAATAGTACAACAACGACCAGGGAAGCAGAAAAAATATACAGCTAGCAGATATTTTGATTGTCAGCCATCACCCTCAAAAGAAGACAATCCATGTCTTTGTAAATTTATATAGTATAAATATAATGTTTGTGCTAGTTTGTTGGAATAGCCCGTAAATCCTGAAGCTGTATTCAAAACAAAAGAAAAATCCAAGCTCCTCTGGATATTGATGATGAGTAATGGATGGATAACAAATGAAAGATGAGTCATTGATTATTATCATACTTAAGCTACTAGATGCAGTCAGCTAAATACAGTATGCTATATACGCCTAGGTTTAGAATTAGGACCATATACCGAGGTCCAGAAAGTAGTAACAAGTGTTGCAAAATTTGGACTTGGGAATAAATTATCGAGACCATAGAAAGGGAATAACTTAGCCCAAAGTTGGAATGCAAATAATTTATTTTTTATTATTATATTAAACTATAAAATTACAACAACAACAAAGAAATATTTTGACTTCAATACCAGAATTTTCACGCTGCAAGCAATTTTTTTCCAAAAAAATGTGACTTTTTAGAGTTTTTAAAACTCACAAGTTTTTTATTGTGATTTCCTATTTGGGGATTAACTTAGGGAAAATCGATAGATCCACTATTCTCGCAACATTTTCAAGATAATCATATGCTCTGCCCTTTTGATGTGGTCAACCATAGTTTACCGACAAGTAAAAAATAGTAATATATCAAAGACATCTACAGTTAGCAGAAACTTTGACAGTCATCCCTCACACTCATAAGAAGACAATCCATGTCTTTGTAAATTCTGTAAATATAGTGCTTATGCTATTTTACTGGAAGCCTATAACTCATGATTTGTTTTAAATTTCATTCTTAGAACAATTACCATAAAGTTAAAACTAAATGTATGCATTTACATTTCTTAATAATTAATTTTAAGCAAATATATAAACAACTCTCATACATTTAAATTACAAAATTGGTATTGCTTATATATATATA
>LPNX010947882.1:33061-61350 GCA_001517045.1 Pseudotsuga menziesii
AAAAGCACAAATATGATAACTGTATAATTTTTTTCAGAGGAAAAAAATACCAGACCTTGATATTCTATTAAAGAAACAAAGGACATTATATGCAATCATCCAATACATGGAATATATCAAGCTTCCGCAAATGAAGATCTATACATTTGAGGATCTCTCTGATAGCTGTAAATTCAGAGAATTCCAGTCATCCAACCAAAATGGGGACAAGAAAGCATAAAGTATGCTAAGGGAAGACTTTTCTCATCATTCCTGTAGTAACAGGTCAGAAAATCTATCTGAAATAATTCGTGAGAGACAAAAAAACATATGAATTAGGAGCATAACAAGAAGGCTAATAGGCACATCTAAGTGAGCAAAAGAACCATTCATTCAAACTGAATGCTTGTGCCTCATAAAGAGAGTGAAAGAGAAAAGCTTGACACAAGCTAAAATAACTGAAATATCCCATGATCAATGACCATACCATCCAAAGATTCAGAAAATTCCCCATGCCCAGGGGCCAACGAAAGAGCCTGTTTGGAGAGACCGTCAGCCTGCTGGTTATGCTCACGACAGATATGATTGATGGTCACTGAAGGGACATGATGCAGCAAAGAAAGAATGTCATCACACCAATGAATCAGAAGTGGGGCTTTCAATGAAGTAGTTCTGTTCACCCAATAGATGATAATCTGTGAATCCCCAAATACAGATAAGAGAGGGATCCCCAAATGAATGGCAACCGAAAGTAGTTCCCAAAGAACCAGAAGCTCTAATCTGGTGTTGGTGCTTCAACCACATCCCAAGGAGTAACTGATAAAATAGGAAGGACTCATCAAAATCACAAATCCTACTCCCCTAGTGTTTCCAGCAGCCACCCCATCAAAGAAACCACAGGGGTAATCAATCTTTGGGCCTGGGCCAATGACCCTAGATTTTTTATTCTTATTAGGAACAGGATACATAAGCATGAGCTAATTGATTTGCTTATGAAGTACAAAAAAAGTGGCCAAATTATTGTCAAAAATGCATCGATTTTTCTGTTTCCATATGCACCAAAAAAAGAAAAGTGGCAAATAATGATGGACAGAGTTTACCAGAGTATTGTTAAACCACTGTTCAAGAAAATAGCTAATAGGTAAATTCGTAGTAGAAGTTAATCCATAACCTTCACCAACATCAGAGTAAACACTTCGAGAGAACATACAGTCCATAAATAGATGCTGTGATGTGTCTTCCCCATTCTGACAAAGAAGACATAGGCTCGAACCCTGTCTTCCTTTACGTTGGAGTTGGCCCCAAGTCAATACTCGATCCTTCATCAACAGCCAGATGAAACAACAAATTTTTAATGGAATATTTAGTTTCCATAGGAGACTAAGGACCGGTGACTGTCTCGAAATGCAACAGGTAGAAGCAATACGATCATAACCCTGTGCTGCAGATAAAACCCCAATATACTTATCATGTGACCATAAGAGGGTATACAAATGTTCAGTGAGACGAATTCTACAGAACTCCAAGCCTGCAGTATAACCATCCCATTGATGTTTCCAATTCCCCACCAGGTCCAATTCCTCATCCGTAAACCAATAACCTTGTGCACAAGAAGTAAGGTTCCTAGCTTGATCCAGCGAGTAAATACTGAAATCTTCCAGGTATTCCCTCAAGTCTTGAGTGAGAGAGAAGGGAGAACCTAAACCAACAATTGGGTCTATGCCAATCCGAATAGCTGAGCCCTTTCCCACTAACCAAGTAAGACCACTTCCCAGCCATGAGAGAGTAAGAAGGAAACCCTTCCAAATCCCAGAGACCCCTCTGACAGAAAAGGATTTATTGCGTAGCCAAGAAGCCACTAGAAGCTTTTTCAAGTATTTCACAGAGATAAGAGAAGACCAAATGCCAGTCCCATTTAAAGCCATCCAAAAAATTTTAAGACGAAGAGAAAGACTGAACTAGTTCAATTGTTTAATACCCCATCCCCCCTGGGAAGTCGGTAAGGACAAAGAACGCCAGTCACCGAGATGGAACTTCTTATTATTCGCTAAAGAACCCCAGAGAAAGGAGAAAATCATACTTCTAAGCTTGTCAAGGATGGATTGTGGAATAGGGGCCGAGGCCATCCAATAAACAGGCATGCTGGAAAGGACAGCTCTGATCAATACCAGTCTTCCCCCCAACGACAAGAGATGAAAGGCCCAATGATGAATTCTTTTTTCAAATCTTTGAATTAGCCAAAGCCAGTCCCTTACCAAATACCCAAGTGGTTTTAAGTAATAACCCAAATAATTGAAACCTTTTGTAAGATGCTCAAATTTGAAAGGAAGAGTCCCAACAATCCTGTCCATAAGTCCATCATCCAAATTGTTGTACAAGAAGCATGATTTGTCCATGTTGATCTGCATTCTGGAGGCTTCACAGAATGTATCCAATATGACTTTGAATGCAACCCACTCATCAAAAGATCCATATCCGAACATGATAACATCATCCATGAAGAGTAGATGTGTCAAAGAAAGTTGTGGAGAGATCTTTATACCTCTGATCAGCCCACTATTCTGTGCATCCTTGATGAGCAAACTCAGTCCCTCGAAGACCAAAATAAACAGCAAAAGGGACAATGGACATCCCTGTATAATTGTGTTATAAAGGATTTATTGTTTTTTAACCTTTCCTTATATATAAAGCAATCTCTATATATAATTGTTATTAGCTTTAAAGCATATATATATATATATATATATATATAAGCCGTTAATATGAAAATTGAAATTGATTTTACTTATAGAAACTTGTAAATATAATTATGACAATACATTTAAGACTTTTACGCATTTAAAAATATCAATTTCATAAACATAATTATGGCAATACATTTAAGACTTTTACACATTTAAAAATATCAATTTTGTAATGAAAAAATATAGTAAGAAGTCCATATTTTTCTAGGTTGCACGCTAACCTTTTGCATAGTAGCAATCCCGGAGAGAATTTGGTGAGCAGCTACAATGCTACTAATCATAAATCTATGCTCTCGTGCAGGAGTTTACACCAATTGCAGCATTGTCCTGATCAAAAGCTAACTTCAACCAGGGTGTGTATAATGAAGAGCTATTAAGAGTGGATGTTTCTATGGATTTTGGTTGTTCCAGTTGTATTCATAATTCATTATTTATCTCAAGCACAGAGAACAAACAAAATCATATTTAAAAAATAATAACAGTACGGTTAAAGAACATATTTGCAAGTATTAATCATTTTCTTGTCACGGCAATAATTTTCAAAATTTCAGAATTTCTTTGGTATGAATTCTCTCAATGGGAAACGCCTTTTTCAAAACAAATAAAAATTACAGTCTTATGGACGAGAACATCAATCCTCACTCTGGGATCACATCCTTCTCCCTTGAGCAACACATATACTTTTACTCTTTAGGCATTAGGTTTAAAACTGGTGTGGATTGATTTGGTAACATGCTTCCCTTTCTCAGACAATTCAACAAGCACATGTTAAAAACACTTTTAAATACACAAAACCCTAGTGTCCAAACGGAGATCCTCTAAACTGCGCCTTTTGCTGAAATACATAATGTTTCATTAATGAATTTAAATTCCAGACCTTTCAAGATGTCCCATCAAAATCAGGTCTACGTCCCAAGAAGTTTGCACATTTCCCAACCTTTGGAGGCAACCAGTTATATATTGTATAGAACCAACCATGGGCTATGCCTGAGTAACACATAATTAGAGTAAGAGGTGTAGTAGTTACTTAAAGTGTGAGATCTGGTGTAAGAAAATAAATAAATTTGTGGTGTCCCAACTGGTTATCACACCGTTCACAAATCAAAACCCCTTAAATTTAACACAATAAAAGTGGAGGCTTTATAATTCTTTACAAGGGCCATACACTAGGTGGTGGCAATACTTGTGGAACAAATAGTTGAACATTTTCAATCTACACAGTGATTGACTAAATGAAAAAATAGTGGTGTTTCAAATTGTCTGGGTTTCCAGAATCTCAAAACATTTTAGTGCAAAAATCTGAAGTTTATTTGGAGGAGCCAAAGAAGTGCGTGAGATTAGAATTTCATATATACATCCTTTCCTAGAGGCCGTGCCATATTTGGCCATGAGATTGATTCTAGGCCTTTAACTCGCTGGGTATTCTGCCATTTCTGGAAGTTTCTCTCGGATTGTTTATATCCACCAACCCTTGAACTCCATGCCAGTAGGTGAACGTGAGTAGCCCCAGTCACTTACTTATGCAACCACTTTCCACATTTTGAAATGCTCATTTAAACTATGTTGTTGGGTTGCCTCCTACCGGAGTTGCTGCTGTAGCTTTCGAGTATCCCCATGCACTTACTTATACAACCACTTTCCACATTTTGGTATAATTTTTTGTGTCGATTTCCTTCTCTAGATGGTGGTGGGTGTGGGGTTGAAATCTAGATTCTATAAAATAATAATGGGTAAAAAAGTCAACCACATGGAATATTCAAAAAGTCAACTTATTTTAACAATGTGTAAAAAAGTCAACCACATGGAATATTCAAAAAGTCAACTACATGGAATATTCAACTCAGCTTATTGTGTTCATATAAGTAATATTTTTTATTTATTTAAATTTGTTGTTCTCAATTAAGTTTCAATTCAATGGTAGACAATCTAGTATCTAATATGCTTTCTTTTTATTATAATTAGTTATTTGCCTTAATTTTTTTAATCTCTTCCTTGGTGGATTTTTCTAAGATTCAAATATGTGTTTTAGGGTTTGATTTATTTCATTGTTCTGTTTTAAGCATTTGTGGCTAATAGAAGTAATTTGTATTAAATTTATTTATATTAAAAAAGTTTAGTATTTTTTAAAATTTTAAAATTATTTTATTTGTGGAAATGTGAATATTCAACTTCAATTGTAAACAGATTTAACTGTATCTTTCATGACAGGATATATATATATATATATATATATATATATATATATATATATATAACTTCATTTCTACGGTTTCTCTCTCTCAGGTACTGTAGTTCAGATTTGCGCATTAAAGAGCGACGTTGTGTTTTTTCTTATGATGTGTTATACTGTATGTTCTGTTTTTGTGTTGGGGTTTCTTGTAATTTATGTATTTTATTTTTCTGTTGTATATGTGATTAGTGAGAGAGGACGGGAGACGGCACGAGAACATGTTGCAAGAGTTGTAAGATGAGGTCGTGGTGAACTTCAAGATTTTTACTTCAACTTCCATTCATGTGTGGACTAGTGGCAACCTTACGAGGTAATGGAAATGCTAAACATTTCTTTACAAATGTTAAAATATCATAAATTAAGTAAATTCAAAATCTCAATAAATCTTTGTTCACTGATAGTTATCTATGTTTAGTTAATTTATGTTCAATTCGCTTAGTATGTAAAAGAAGCTTCCAATTTTTTTAATTATTTTATTTTGTGGTTGTAAATATTAAGATTCAATTGCAGTAGGATCTAACATGTATCTTTCATGACGCTCATTCATGAAGAGAGAAAATGAGAAGAAAATAATTTGTTTCTTAATCTAGTGTCTAACGTTTTGTCATAATTACGTTTTTACCGTGATATCTTTCTTTGATAGATTCTTCCCGGGAATGGAAAAAAAATTACTTTTTAACCATGATATATTTCTTTCATAGATTTTTTGGGGAATGGGAAAAGACATTGTGTTAAATTTTAGCATTTTATTAGTCCCTGCCTTCGCTATGCGGGACTCGTTATCGGCTTGCCACCTTTTTCTAAAAATCTGCACACGAATCCAGATTAGTTTTAAACACTTAGTTTAAGTTATCAATTTTTTTTGCAGGTGTCTTTGGTCCATTTCCAAATGCCTTTTCATGCACAACCTTCTTTTTCATGAACCAATCAAGCATTTTTATCTCTTATTTGGCCTCTTCCCGAGGCAAAACAATATTTCTCATAAGTTTTGGTCTATATTTTGTTTTGGATCAATACAAGGTGAAGTACATTTCATTCAAATCAATTTCCAAGTAGATTAATGCTAGAATGAGTTTAGCATTAATTCATGGCATTTAATGATTGATTGCATAACTTAGACGAAACATTCAACTTTGTAATGTAGCAGCCAACTATGTTGTTGTTGACAACATGCATATCGTACATGTGATGTCACTTGGAGGCAATGCTTGGTGGCAATTTGCATGTAAGTGCGTTGTATCGCTTGGTGGCAATTTGCATGTAAGTGTGTTGTAAGTATGTGAGTTGAAGTCCATTTCTTCATGTTTTTCCAACTTGATGGTTCCATCAGTTTTGTTTCTACGTTTGTTTCTACTTTGGTTGAGTATTTCCTGCACCATCCAAAGTCTTTCTTGCGCGCATGGACACAAATTATTTTACCTTGGCTGAGAGGACGCTAAGTCTTTTACCTTGGTTGAGAGGATGCTGAGCCTCTCCTATACCAGATACTGGATTCACCAGCTGCTGCATTGTACACATAGCCATTCCAAAGGTAAGAATATATTTGAAATAGAAATGGCGCACAAACACCCACGCTCTATAAAATTTAGCAATATTTTGATTATTCTATAAAAATTCATAACCAGAAATGAGAAAACCTAACTGAAAATAAGGAGAAAAAGAGTCCCTTAGGTCTCGTCTACATATATGGTCAGGGTTTTTAAGAAAAAATATATGAAATGAAAGGGTGAAAGGGTATAGTTTAGTACAACCGATCTCTGACCTGAAGACTATCACAGAGGAGGCTTACGACGGAGGCCTTTACGTAACAAACGATGAAGTCCATTAAACAACGGTCGACCAATCTCTCACCTACCAACCAATCTCATAGCGTCTACTGGAGACTGTGATCTGGATATTACCGGCCAGAGTTACATTCAGTGACCTGAAATAGAAACAAAACAGAGTTTTGTGTCTTCTCCCAAGAAACGACTCCCAACTGGTTCACTCTATGACAAACAATCGTACTCATTACAATTGAAAGACATTGGAATCCCATGGATTATGCTATGATAGAAAATTTCAATAAGGTGGAAAGGAACTAAAGGTAGGTTCAAATGCAAGAGAAACTGGGAAGACGTTGCTTTTATCAACATATGCCTGGAAATGCACGAGTTTGTTCGACCCTTTCTGATTTCGTCCCATTAACAATATAGTAGCTAAGAATTAAGGAAGTAGCTGCTTAATTTCATCTCTTTCTGGTTCTAATCATAGAGAATTCGTCTCCAAAAAAGAAGCAGAGAGTGCCTACGTATACAATACTCAATAAAGAGCGCCACCAAGTTGGTGGCTCTCTTTAATGCACCACAAAATGTGGGTTATCAGATTTGGAGCAGAATAACATACACATTTTCTTAGTAGGCCAAAAACCTTTTTTTCCTTCAAGGTAAGAACTAATCCTGTGAGACCTAACTCTGCTCGGTACTTTTTATTTTCTTTTCCTACATGCTTTATCCTATTTCAATTTCCTACCCGCATAAATCTTGCTTAAGGTTGCATCGCATAAGATTGCATTATCATATAAAATTGCATTGTAAGATTACATGTAAGGTCTTATGAGGAATTGATCACACTCTTTTTGAACATGTTGTTCAATCTTTTTATCAGCTAAACATTAAATAGAAAGATGAACTTGTGTTAAAATCAATGTTTTCTATATGATTGCAGATGCTTCTTCATCCATCGTGAATATTTAGAAAAAAAACCATTTTAACCTTTTCGGTGTCATGGCTTACACACGATACTTTAAAGAAAACATGTCAGTTCAGCATGTTTAATAGATTAACAGTTTTTGTTTTTACCTCAAAATTATTACTTTAAGAACTGATATCATAGATCTGCTTACATTCCAAGAGTTGTTGTTTGCGGGAATCGAACCCTCGACATCTCTGTCACAACTGTTGTTTCCAACTCGCGAATCAGAAGTTGACAGTGCTTTGGCTCGATTTTCAATCCAGTCTCTCGATCCCGATCTGGAAGAACTGTCGCGCTACTTTGTGGATTCCATTAATGAAGAATTGATTCTCTACAAGCCTGAGGGGGAGAAAAACTGAAGCTGAATAAAGATGCAAGGATTAAGTTAGTTGTATTGTCAGGGGTTCTGATGAAGGCATGGTTCATCAGTTAGGGTTTTAAAAGGAAGATGAAAGTTATTAAAGAAAATTCTGTAATGGCAGCGTCATTGCATCAATTGTTGTAGTGTTCATGAAATCCTCATCCGGGGGTGGCATCCTTCAAGAAATCTCCATATTCATTGCATCATTTGCTACAGCTTTCAAGAAATCCTCTTCCCGGAGGTGGCATCCTTCAAGAAATCCCCAACGTTAAATAAATACCTGATTGGAATAAATCGACAGTGTTCAAGAAATCCCGAGCTTTTCAAAATGTTCTTTAGATACAAAATGCATGCAAGCCCAATGTCATGGATTATACGAACTCCGACGTCTGGTGATAGTTGTGTTTGCATGCTGAGCCAAATGCAGTGAACATAAATAGGCTCTCTTGACTTCCCCAGTCTATTAAATGATTTTGGTTTACACTTCTCTTTTCAAATCATTGTTAATTAGTAATTGATCTTTTATTGTTATTTATTAATAAATTTTGTTGGCATGTAGTCTGGGGCATATGCACATCCCTTTTATTGTTATTTATTAATAATTTTTGTTGGCATGTAGTCGGGGGCATATGCACATCCCTTTATAGGGTTCAAACAATATTTATGGGGATGCAGATGGATCCTTAACGAATTTGCAATATACTGTTGAAATCCATAGCAGCTGTGTCTCGATCCTTAACGAATTCACAATATTATGTTGAAATCCATAGCAGCTGCATCCGCTAAGAAATCACTAATCCCTTCAGTGCTATGTAGAGGTGACTAAAGTCAATTCATGTTACATAGTACATGCTACACCATACAATCAAGACTTCTCTCAGGGCGGAATTCTCATTGGCATAGTTTTGGAAAGGAATCCATGCAAATTCGAGCTAGATCACAAAATCAAATAACATTACAATCAAGGCTGTAAAATTTTGAAGTCTCTTTGGTTGCAAAGTCTGAACCATACACATGTACAAAAGAACTAAGTACACATCGCTATATTTCTCTTATCTGAGTCGTTCATCTGCAGTAAATAATCTACTACTTACACATGGATATAAGGACTTGATGTGGAGGCTTTGAAGGCCTTCGCATGCTGAACAACCAAGTTATCCAGCAACAACACATCTCCTTCTTCCCACATCAGATCTAGACTCTCTTCATCCAATATGGCCTTCAATGCCTCCACCGCTTCACCAAGAACACCAGACCCATCTCCCAAAGACAATGAATGTTTGTTTCCTTGGCCATAGTCGGCTAAGGTATCAAACCAGACACGCCTCCCTCTGTATCCCTCGAATGCTCTGATAGCCTCCATGGGGCCGAACACGAAATGTGTTGATCCATCTTCATAACATTTGAAACTGGCACAACCCGTCAAGTCTATAGCTCTGCTCATCATTCATTCAAATTCCAAAACATTAAACTTCAAAATTATATTAACAAAACAACAAAATTAAGAAACAGTGAACACGCTGCCCAGAGCACGGACGTCTGATGATTGGCGGATGATTGGCGGCAGACAAAATTTAACTGCAGGCTTGACATGCATCCAACATCTAACTGATTGTAGGGACTTGTTGCCATTAGCAGCCCCACTTGTTTATTTGCATTACTTCTTAATATTTATGCCTTGGTTTGGTTTTGTTTGGAGTTGAATTCATGTTAGGGTTTTTAGTTTATAAATTTATATTTAATAAATTGTATGCATATTTGTCATGTTTTAAAAAAAGTTAAAAGGAAATTGATCCTAAATTCCAAGTTAATTAACAGAAAAGAGATATCAAATAAAAATCAGTTCGCAAAAAGATCGTTGTGGCAAAATATCAAAAAGGTCTTTGTGCCAAGGACTTGGACTACAGAAAAAACCCATTGAAAATTGAGAAAACAATATACAAGTTGTAACCATAGGATCCTAATTGTGTCAATCGATGAAAAATTGAATGTGAAATGCTATACAAGTCAATTATGTTTCAACATCTCCCTTCTTGCTCGATTATGGAAAGCTATACAAGTCCATATCCAAGGTAGATCTAGCCATCGACACTGCTGTGAATTATGTTTCAACATCTCCATGCCTACTTGATTACGGAAATCTATACAATCTAGGTTTAATAGAATCCACGAAAGCTAGTCATGCACGTTGATAAATAAAAAAATTCAAGTCAAGCGCTATGTTCTATTAATTTTTGTTATGTTCTCCTAATTTCTTAAATAACCAAAAAGTAATTTCCAAGAATTGAATTTTCATTAAAATTATCCTATGAAGTTATCTTTCCAATAGATATATTGATCTAACTCATTTCTTAGTTCAGAGCTAAAAGTTTCAACCTACAAAATTCACATCTTACCCACTTTCTGCACTTTTGTAGGTGAAAATGAAGGTCTAAGAGAGCATCCTTCTAAGTAGTCAAATCTCTTCCAGGTTTCCTAAGTAGTCTATAACAAAATTTATTCTATTTTTATTGAGTTTTAAGTAGGCTATAACAAAATTTACTCTATTTTTATTGAGTTTTAATTCTTTTGCATTTCCCACGAGAAGTTTTAATACAGTTTCTGCATTCCCCGGGAGAAGTTTCACAGGCTTGGCGCTGACGCTCAGCATGTAGCTCAATTTTTGGTTTTTCTCTGTAAAATTCAGCTTCCTCGGCTTCACTGTCACCGAGACCCCTCTTGGAGAAATCACCGTGTCCCTACAAGTAGACATGGGAGGACCCACATTGGTGACCATTCTGATGAAGAATGTCACCGGCTTAGAAGCCCGGGTTTCTGTAATTTATTATATGGTGATTGCTTGATGCATTTAATGAGTTCGATTATAAATACACTTTTATTGATTTCTATTAATACATGCCTTTTTATTAATTTACACATTCACTGAGTTCCATTAATGGCTCCATTCATGCATTTAGTACCGCCAGATATCTTTTGGCTTGTGGAGTTCTTGGTGTAATGGTAGCTGGGAATTCTTTGCTTTATTGTAGGCATCTATGACTAAAAATGTGAACACAAATAAAAGAAATATTGTTGTTGCTAATGTCATTGCTCACTACATGGAAGGCATGGATACAATTGAGGTTGTCAATGCATTGTTGACTGTCAAAATATGTTTTTTCCAGTAAACTAAAACCAAAATTAAAAACATATATATATCTTCATAAATTTGAAATGAAGATTACTTAATGGCAAGAAAAATGTTAAACTTTTAATGAGAGTTCATTCAACATGCTTAGAGACATGTTTACCTATTCATAGAGATTAATATCTTGAATCATTCATTATGACATGTTTACCTATTTAGTAAGATTAATATCTTTATTCAGTGTGACATGTTTATTTATTTATTGAGATTAATATCTTAAGTCATTCATTTTGATAGAGGTCAACATGCTTAGAGACGTTTTTACTTATTTATTGAAATTAATTTCTTAAGTCATTCATTGTGATAGA
The DNA here is from genome assembly GCA_001517045.1 of Pseudotsuga menziesii. Lineage (NCBI taxonomy): Eukaryota > Viridiplantae > Streptophyta > Pinopsida > Pinales > Pinaceae > Pseudotsuga > Pseudotsuga menziesii. The sequence goes on from LPNX010947882.1 coordinate 44,604, forward strand.
GGTCAAGGAATAATGGAGCCAGAGTGCTAGGGGGGACATGACTGGAATAGACTACTGAGAGGTGAGCTGTGTTGATGCTGTGAAGAAACATGTGGAGAACTCAGTCGTCGGAGGAGAAGGCTGGAAGAACTTGCGTGTTGCAGACTACTGAGTGTGGAGACTAAAGAGTGATCTGAGCCTGCGTGCTGTTGATTGCTGGGTTTGGGAGAAAGAGAAGAGAGGCCCATGTTCTTTCCTCTACACTGAAGGAATCATCTCATCTCTGCACCAAGAAGCTCGATGAGCTCGCTAATTGAAGTGAGGAGTTTTACATCTGCCCACCGAAGTGTGCTTGCTACTGGAGGTTGCCGTTGAAGGAGTCTGCGAAGTTTGATGTTGCGTTTTGCATTTGGAGAGTGGTAAATAAAAATACTTCTTTCAAAAAGTCTGAATATATATATATATATATATAAAGAAATTGGAAGTCAAGCTTTGTGCGGCAAGTTTTATCATAAGTTTGAAAAATAATAAAAAACTTTGAAATAAATTTTTTTATTGGAAGGCTGAAACTGGAAAGTTTTGGAATAATAAAAAAAATTGGAATGGAACGTTGAAACTGGAAAGTTTTAGAATAATAAAAAGTTTGGAATAATTTTTTTTTTAAGGCTGAAATTGGTTCATTGAAATTTTCTTGAGAAAATGGCAAAAACACAGAGTTTTAAATTTTAAATTGAAAAATTCAATGGGAGCAACAATTTCGAGTTATGGAAGGTCAAGATGAGAGATATTCTGATACAGCAAGGAGTGGTGAAGGAACTGGTAGGGAAAACCAAGAAGCCCTATGATATGTCCAATGAAGACTGGAACGAGATAGATGAAAAAGCTCCAAGTGTTATTCGATTATGCTTGGCTGATGATGTTTTATTTAACATTGTGTCTAAAACTACATCAGCAAGTCTTTGGACAAAACTGGAAAGTTTGTATATGACTAAATCCTTGACAAATAAAATCCTCCTGAAGCGACAGTTATTTACCTTGCGTATGAAAGAAGGTACAAAAATTTCTAATCACTTGAATGCGTTCAATACTCTTGTTTGTCAGTTGTCTAGTATGGAAGATATTATTAAATCTAAAGACAAGGCGATTTCAATGTTGTGCTCTCTGCGTGAGTCTTGGGCACATTTCGTAACTTCTATCAGTTTTAGTTCTGTTGAGTCTATTACCTTTGATGATGTTGTGGGAGCCTTAATTTATGAGGAAGCTCGAAAGAAATCTAGTCTTGAAAACTTGACATCAGAAGTAATGATGGCCAAGGGAATAACCAATGAAAGAGGACAACATTCAAGGGGCACATCAAGATCAAAGTCGAAGGGAAAAAAGAGAAAATTGAAGTGTTGGTTTTGCAATAAGGTAGGACATCTTAAGAAAGACTGTTGGAAACACAAGCAAGCTTCTAGGGAGGAGAACTCTACAAATGAGGAAAACATAGCAGAAAATGATTCAGGTATGATTGATGAGATATTAACTACTTCTATTGTCTTAGAATATCATTATGGTTGGTTAGTTGATTCTAGAGCATTTCATCACATGTGTCTTCATAGAAGTTGGTTTCACACATACCAATCTGTAGATGACAGTATAGTTTATATGGGAAATAATGTTACATGTAAAACTGTTGGGATAGGGAGTATTAGAATTAAATTGTATGATGGGATTGTTAGGACTCTAACAGATGTGAGATATGTACATGAACTAAGGAAGAACTTGATATCAATGGGAGTTCTTGATAATGCTGGTTACAAATTTGCGTTTCAAGGTGGAGTTATGAAGATATCGAAAGGTATCTTGGTTGTTATGAAGGAAAACAGAGTCGAGAACCTATATAAACTATCAATGGGAGTTCTTGATAATGCTGGTTACGAATTTGTGGTTCAAGGTGGAGTCATGAAGATATCGAAAGGTATTTTGGTTGCTATGAAGGAAAACAGAGTTGAGAACCTATATAAACTTGAAGGGAGAACGAAAATCGATCAAGCAACAGTAGCATCAGTTGGTGCCACAAATTTCACTCATCTATGGAATCAGTGGTTAGGTCATATCAGTAAAAAAGGAATGAAGGTACTTGCTGATCAAAAGTTGCTTCCTAGTTTAAAATCGGTAGATTTGAAGTTTTGTGAGAATTTTGTTTATGGTAAACAAGCTAAACAAAATTTTAAATATGGAAAACATACTAGTAAAGGTATCCTAGACTATATTCATTATGATCTATGGGGGCCATCTCCTAAAATTTCTTATGGGGGATCATCATATTTCGTCAGTTTTATAGATGATTACTCAAGGAAAGTCTGGATCTATTTGTTAAAGAGAAAAGCTGATGTTTTTGATATATTTAAGCAATTTAGAGCTTTGGTTGAAAAGCGCACTGGCAGGTTCATTAAATTTCTTAGAACAGATAATGGAACTGAGTTTACTTCTAAGGAATTTCATAATTATTGCAAGAAGGATGGGATCGAGAGGCATAAGACCACTGTTTACACTTCACAGCAAAATGGCATTGCTGAATGCATGAACAAGACTCTTCTTGAAAGAGCAAGGAGTATGCTCAATAATGCAAACTTGCAGTAGGAATTGTGGGGAGAGGCATTGCTTACAGCTTGTTACCTGTTCAATCGATCACCATCAACGACCATTGACTACAAAATTCCAGAATAGGTATGGACATGTCAACAATGTGATTATTCTAATATTAGAGTATAGGGTTGTGAAGCATATGCTCTTATTCCCAAAAATCAGCGTTCCAAACTAGATCCTAAATCAAGAAAATTGACCTTTGTTGGATATGGTGATGGTGTTAAGGGATATAGATTGTGGAATCCTACTGTCCACAAAGTCATCATAAACAGAGATATAACATTTAATGAACTTTCTCTATCAAATTTAGATGTAAGTAATGATTTGAAATAGGCTAATGTACAACAGTTTCAGCAAGTTCAGTTTGAAACTTAGTCATCTACAAAGGGGAATCATGAGGATGTCCAGGAAGAGGATATTCATGAGGACACTCCTCAGGAAGAGGATGAGCAGACAGAACTACCACAACAATCTCTATGGAGATCTACACAGGGCAGAACTTTTCCAAAGAGGTATGATGATTTTTTCACATCCATTGCTTTCATTTCTAATGAAGGAGAACCTGACAGTTATCAGGTTGCATTGAAAGTGTCTGATAGTGACAAATGGAAACTTGCAATGAAACAAGAAATGGATTCTTTGGAAAAGAACAAGACATGGGATCTTGTAGAACTTCCGGAGAGTAGGAAAGTGGTTGGTTGCAAATGGGTGTACAAACTAAAAAAATGAGTTGATGACACTGTACCAAAGTACAAAGCGAGACTGGTTGCAAAAGGGTTTTCTCAGGAAAGAAGGTATTGAATTTCATGGGTTGATGTGTTTGATGTGTTTCTGTACTGAAATGGGCGATTTCGAAATGATTAGGATTCCCATTTTCCTAAACCATGAAAACATCTAAGGAGATAGTGCACAAATGGATGTGCCACTTTTCACTCAAATGATGTTACAACATTAAATCTAAACTCTACATTAGTGGGATAACATCATTCTATTAAAAAATTATTGTAGGCATCTATGACTAAAAATGTGAACACAAATAAAAGAAATATTGTTCTTGCTAATGTCATTGCTCACTACATGGAAGGCATGGATACAATTGAGGTTGTCATTGCATTGTTGACTGTCAAAATATGTTTTTTCTAGTAAACTAAAACCAAAATTAAAAAATATATATATATCTTGATAAATTTGAAATGAAGATTACTTAATGGCAAGAAAAATGTTATACTTGTCTATAACTTTTAATGAGAGTTCATTCAACATGCTTAGAGACATGTTTACATATTTATAGAGATTAATATCTTGAATCATTAATTATGACATGTTTACCTATTTAGTAAGATTAATATCTTTATTCATTGTGACATGTTTATTTATTTATTGAGATTAATATCTTAATTCATTCATTTTGATAGAGGTCAACATGCTTAGAGACATTTTTACTTATTTATTGAGATTAATTTCTTAAGTCATTCATTGTGATAGAGGTCAAGAAATAATGAAAACATTGCACATTTCTACAACCTTTTATCGTGATGGAGGTCTAAACTTTTTTGAGTGAAAATTTTGAAACTTGAATTTTTAGAAGTTCAAACTTACCAAAAATAGGTTAGAAAAAGTTACAAAATAAATTAAAAAATATTAATATTTTGTTAATTACAGTTATTTAAAACTACTATATACCTATATGTTTAGATTTAAAAACAAACAATGTTATTGAAATAATTTATAATTTAATATTAATCAATAAATACTTACTAATAGTATTTTCATTTTACTTTGTATATGAATGAGATTTTACTGTAAATTCAATTTTATTCTTCTCGATCATCAAATTAAACCCCATGTTATATCCTTTGAGTCTAATTTAATGCGATGAGGGGTGTTTTGTCCCTACTTGCTTGCAACCGTACACATAATTTCCTACTTGCAACCTTACACGTAATTGCCTTAGGTTTCAAGTTTGAGTTATAAATGGGGATAAGGTAACACTGTGATAACATAGATCCTAAACACTTTTAGCCTATATTTAAAAATGTATGTTTATTTTGTTATGTCCCCGGGACATATATATTTAGGTGATCTCTATTAATTTTCCCTGGATTTTAAAATAATTTTATTTCTATTTTTGAAAACTTATTTTATTAAATAAAATTTTAAAAAATAGTATTTTTTATTATTTTTCATTGGTGGCAGACATCGATCATAGTTCTTGATTTTTCCTTCTCATGAGTTGGCGGCAGGCCGACGTCACTACCTGCATCTACTTTTTCAAAATCTTACACACTAGTACACTCTATAATTCAACTAAGATAGTAGTGAATTAGTAAATACTATACTGAAGAAATTCTTGAGTGGACCTTACATTAACTATTATAATGCTTAGAGAAATAATATTGATGCAAACTACTATGATTTCAATGTTCACCTATTCTAATAGTGGAGAAAGGGCTACCGGTCTGTTTTATACATAAAATATCACTTGGTTTTTTCTTTTGTATTTAATTATTGTACCCTGTTCTTTTCCAAAAGTTTAATAATAAAATGAAGAGCATAAATTAATTGAATATTGAAAAAGTAGATGACTGCTGTGGACTTAGATTTAATTGAAATAACAATGATTGGATTTATTTTGTAAGAAACTGTTGGAAACAGGTGACAACCGTTGTCTTGGTGGATGCATAACGGACTTACCGAATTAATTTAGTTTGTTCAGTTAAGAGTAACCGTGAAAGAAATGCATATATTTCTTGTAAGCTATTGTAATCTTCATTCATTGAATAATAAGGAAGAATGATACCATTGCTCCATGGATGTTTCCCTCTCGGGGGTTTCACAACAATGAACCTTTGTGTTGATTTATGTATTTCTGTTAATATCTTCTGTGTATTATTTTCTCTGTGGATCTCAGATCCAACAAGTGGTATCAGAGCCAGAGTGCTAGGGGACATGACTGGAATAGACTGCTGAGAGGTGAGCTGTGTTGATGCTGTGAAGAAACCGGTGGAGAACTCAGTCGTCGAAGGAGAAGGCTGGAAGAACATGCGTGTTGCAGACTACTGAGCGTGGAGACTAAAGAGTGATTTGAGCCTGTGTGATGTTGGTTGTTGGGTTTGGGCGAAAGAGAAGAGAGGCCCATGTTCTTTCCTTTACATTGAAGGAATAATCTCATCTCTGCATTAAGAAGCTCGATGAGCTCGCTGATTGAAGTGATGAGTTTTACATCTGCACACCGAAGTGTGCTTGCTGCTGGAGGTTGCCGTTGAAGGAGTCTGCGAATTTTGATGTTGCGTTTTGCATTTGGAGAGTGGTCACAGAGTGGTAAATAAAGATATTCTTTTCAAAAAGTCTGAATATATATATTTATATATATATTGCTATATATATATAAAAGAAATTGGAAGTCAAGCTTTGTGCGGCAAGTTTTATCATAAGTTTGAAAAATAATAAAAAAGTTTGGAATAATTTTTTTTATTGGAAGGCTGAAACTCGAAAGTTTTGGAATAATAATAAAAAATTGGAATAATTTTTTTTTGGGAAGGTTGAAACTGGAAAGTTTTGGAATAATAAAAAGTTCGGAATAAATGTTTTTTAAGGCTGAAATTGGTTCATTGAAAATTTCTTGAGAAAATGGCAAAAACACAGAGTTTTAAATTTGAAATTCAAAAATTCAATGGGAGCAACAATTTCGAGTTATGGAAGGTTAAGATGAGAGATATGTTGATACAACAAGGAGTGGTGAAGGCACTGGTAGGGAAAACCAAGAAGCCCTATGATATGTCCAATGAAGACTGGAACGAGATAGATGAAAAATCTCTGAGTGTTATTCGATTATGTTTGGCTGATGATGTTTTATTTAATATTGTGTCTAAAACTACAGCAGCAGGTCTCTGGACAAAACTGGAAAGTTTGTATATGACTAAATCCTTGACAAATAAAATCCTGCTGAAGCGACAGTTATTTACCTTGCGTATGAAAGAAGGTACAAAAATTTATGATCACTTGAATGCGTTCAATACTCTTGTTTGTCAGTTGTCTAGAATGGAAGATATTATTAAATCTGAAGACAAGGAGATTTTAAAGTTGTGCTCTCCGCCTGAGTCTTGGGCACATTTTGTAACCTCTATCAGTTTTAGTTCTGTTGAGTCTATTACCTTTGATGATGTTGTGGGAGCCTTAATTTTTGAGGAAACTCAAAATAAATCTAGTCTTGAAAACTCGACATCAGAAGTAACGATGGCTAGGGGAATAAATAATGAAAGAGGACAACATTCAAGGGGTACATCAAGATCAATGTCGAAGGGAAAAAAGAGTAAATTGAAGTGTTGGTTTTGCAATAAAGTAGGACATCGTAAGAAAGACTGTTGGAAATGCAAGTAAGCTTCTAGGGAGGAGAACTTTACAAATGAGGAAAACATAGCAGAAAATGATTCAGGTATGATTGATGAGATATTAACTACTTCTAATGCCTCAAACTGTCATTATGGTTGGTTAGTTGATTATGGAGCATCTCATCACATGTGTCTTCATAGAAGTTGGTTTCACACATACCAATCTATAGATGACAGTATAGTTTATATGGGAAATAACGTTACATGTAAAACTGTTAGGATAGGGAGTATCAGAATTAAAATGTATGATGGGATTGTTAGGACTCTAACAGATGTGAGATATGTACATGAACTAAGGAAGAACTTGATATCAATGGGAGTTCTTGATAATGCTGGTTACAAATTTGTTGTTCAAGGTGGAGTTATGAAGATATCGAAATGTATCTTGGTTGTTATGAAGGAAAACATAGTCAAGAACCTGTATAAACTATCAATGGGAGTTCTTGATAATGATGGTTACAAATTTGTGGTTCAAGGTGGATTCATGAAGATATTGAAAGGTATCTTGGTTGTTATGAAGGAAAACAGAGTCGGGGACCTGTATAAACTTGAAGGGAGAACGGAAATCGATCAAGCAACAGTAGCATCAGTTGGTGCAACAGACTTCACTCGTCTATGGAATCAATGGTTAGGTCATATCAGCAAAAGAGGAATGAAGGTACTTGCCGATCAAAAGTTGCTTCCTAGTTTAAAATCGGTAGATTTGAAGTTTTGTGAGCATTGTGTTTATGGTAAACAAGCTAGACAAAATTTTAAATATGGAAAACATACTAGTAAAGGTATCCTAGACTTCATTTTGATCTATGGGGACCATCTCCTAAAATTTCTTTTGGGGGATCATCATATTTTGTCAGTTTTATAAATGATTGCTCAAGGAAAGTCTGGATCTATTTGTTAAAGAGAAAAGCTAATGTTTTTTTATATATTTAAGCAGTTTAGAGCTTTGGTTGAAAAGCGCATTGGCAAGTTCATTAAATGTTTTAGAATAGATAATGGAACTGAGTTTACTTCTAAGGAATTTGATAATTATTGCATGAGGATGGGATCAAGAGGCATAAGACCACTGTTTACACTCTGCAGTAGAATGGCATTACTGAATGCATGAACAAGACTCTTCTTGAAAGAGCAAGGAGTATGCTCAATAATGCAAACTTGCAACAGGAATTGTGGGGAGAGGCATTGCTTACAGCTTGTTACCTATTCAATCGATCACCATCAACGGCCGTTGACTACAAAATTCCGGAATAGGTATGGACATGTCAACAATGTGATTATTCTAATCTTAGAGTATATGGTTGTGAAGCATATGCTCTTATTCCCAAAAATCAGCATTCCAAACTAGATCCTAAATCAAGAAAATTGACCTTTGTTGGATATGGTGATGGTGTTAAGGGATATAGATTGTGGAATCCTACTGTCCACAAAGTCATCATAAACAGAGATATAACATTTAATGAACTTTCTCTATCAAATTTAGATGTAAGTAATGATTTGAAATAGGCTAATGTACAACAATTTTAGCAAGTTCAGTTTGATACTTAGTCATCTACAAACAGAGATATAACATTTAATGAACTTTCTCTATCAAATTTAGATGTAAGTAATGATTTGAAATAGGCTAATGTACAACAATTTTAGCAAGTTCAGTTTGATACTTAGTCATCTACAAAGGGGAATCATGAGGATGTCTAGGAAGAGGATATTCATGAGGACACTCCTCAAGAAGAGGATGAGTAGACAGAACTACCACAGCAATCTCTATGGAGATCTACACATGGCAGAACTTTTCCAAAGAGGTATGATGATTTTTTCACATCCATTGCTTTCATTTCTAATGAAGGAGAACCTGACAGTTATCAGGAAGCATTGAAAGTGTCTGATAGTGACAAATGGAAACTTGCAATGAAACAAGAAATGGATTCTTTGGCAAAGAACAAGACATGGGATCTTGTAGAACTTCCGGAGAGTAGGAAAGTGGTTGGTTGCAAATGGGTGTACAAACTAAAGAAATGAGTTGATGACACTGTACCGAAGTACAAAGCGAGACTGGTTGCAAAAGGGTTTTCTCAGAAAGCAGGTATTGAATTTCATGGGATTTTTTCACTAGTTGTAAAACTTGTTTCTATCATAATTTTGTTAGCACTAGTTGCCTCGTATGATTTGGAGTTAGAGCAGCTAGATGTCAAAACAACTTTCTTACGTGGATATTTTAGATGAGAAAATTTTCATGGAACAACCAGAAGGGTTCGTTCAAAATCGCAACAAGAGGTTTGTTTGCAAGCTCAGAAAATCATTGTATGGCCCGAGGCAGTCCCAGGAAATGGTACAAGAAATTTGATTCTTTCATGGTGAGTCAGAATTTTACCAAGAGTGAGTATGATTATTGTGTGTAGCTTATAAAGTTGGAAAATGACATCTTCATTATTTTGGTGTTATATGTTGATGATATGCTTGTCGAAAGCAAGAGCATGTTTGAAATCAGTAGGTTAAAGGCTCAGTTGGCTAGGACCTTTGATATGAAGGATCTAGGAGTAGCGAATCAGATCTTCGGCATGCAGATACATAGAGACAGGAAAAATGGCAAGCTGTGGTTATCACAAAAGAAGTATGTGGAGAAAATACTTCCGAGATTCAGTATGAATAAGGTGAAACCTGTTAATATCCCTTTAGCTTCTCATTTCAAGTTTTCTTCAGGTTTGACTCCTAAAAATGATGAAGAAAAGCAGTATATGTCTCATATACCATATGCTAATGCAGTAGGAAGTCTAATGTATGTGATGATAAGTACAAGACTGGATATTTCACATGCAGTTGGTGTTGTCAGTAAATACATAATAAATCCAGGAAAAGAGCATTGGGCAGCAGTGAAATGGGTGCTTCAGTATCTAAGAGGAACAAGCAACTATTGTATCACTTTTTATGGTTGTAGTGATGAAGTCTATGGTTATGTTGATTTTGATTTTGCAGGTGATTTGGACAAGAGGAGGTCCACTTCAGGTTATGTCTTTACTCTTGTGGGTGGAGCTATTAGTTGGATGTCAAAGCTTCAGAATATTGTTGCTTTATCCGCTACATAAGTATAATATATAGCTACTTCACATGCTTGCAAAGAGGCAGTCTGGTTAAAATGTTTGCTGGGTGAGTTAGGAAAAGTTCAGAATGCTATAAAAGTTTTTTGTGATAGTCAAAGTGCTATTCATTTGGCTAAACATCCAGCTTATCAAAGTAAGACAAAGCATATTCCTGTAAAGTACCATTTTGTTAGACATGTTGTTGATGAAGGTGGAGTGGTTCTTGAAAATGTTCACACTAAAGAGAATAGTGCATGTACTTGTTCACGAAGTCGGTTACTTTAGAGAAGCTACGGTGATGCCTAGCTTCTCTAGGCTTGCAGGAAAGGTGATGAATAGAGAAATGGGAAAGGTATCAGGTAAATTGTTTTCAAGGTGGAGATTGTTGGAAACTGGTGACAACCGTTCTCTCGGTGGCTGCATAACGGACTTACCGAATTAATTTAGTTTGTTGAGTTAAGAGTAACCGTGAAAGAAATGTATATATTTCTTGTATTCTCATAGAGAAGAGTCGAAGAGTTGTAAGCTGGTGTAATCTTCATTCATTGAATAATAAGGAAGACCAATACCATTGCTCTGTGCATGTTTCCCTCTAGGTGGTTTTACCACAGTAAACCTTTGTGTTCATTTATGTACTTCTGTTAATATCTTTTGTGTATTATTTTCTTTATGGATCTCAGATCCAACAAAAACAACAAGCACATATATGATTAATTGATAATGGGTAACTCCCAATGTCCATTGCTTTTTTTAATAAAACACTGACCCATTGATAATGGGTTGTACATCATTTTTATTCTCTTTGGTGCAATAGGGAGTAATATAATCGCTGGGTTTTGAAAATTGTGAAACTTATTGCACAACTTTTTGCTAGCTCTGGCATCTTGACAATAATTTCAACCTTCACACTTTGACAACCGTGAACATATGAAAACTTTGAAAACCTTTGACAAGCAATGCAGTGGCTGGCTCTTTCCACCAGTAAGGCCATGCAAAGGCTTCTGCATGCGATCACTCCATCTTTCCAGGTACAGTGCATGCAAATTTGCCACAAGACTATGTAAGCAACCCTTTTTCTTAATCCAACCAACTTGGTTTCGCATCTACAAAGTTGTGGCAATAGTCGTGGAACAAATAGTTGAACATTTTCAATCTACACAGTTATTGACTGAATGAAAAAATAATGGTGTTTCAAATTGTTTGGGTTTCCAGAATCTCAAAATATTTTAATGCAAATATATGAAGTTTATTTGAATGAGCCAAAGAAGTGTGCAAGATTAGAATTGCATATATACGTCCTTGACGAGAGGCCGTGCCATACTTCCTGAACCCACATACCTGCCATATTTACGTTTTTCCTTGGCCATGAGATTGATTCTAGGTCCTTAACTCTTGGGGTATTCTTCCATTTCTGGAGGTTTCTCTCACATCGTTTATCTCCACCAACCCTTGAACTCCATGCCACTAGGTGAACATGTTTCTACTAAAGAAGACTCATATAAACTATGTTGTTGTGTTTCCTCCTACCAGAGCTATTGTTGTAGCCTCCGAGTAGCCCCATTCACTTATACAACCACTTTCAACATTTTGAAATGCTCATTTAAACTATATGTTGTTGTGTTGCCTCCTACCGGAGTTGTTGATGTAGCCTTCGAGTAGCCCCATGCACGCACTTATACAACAACTTTCCACATTTTGGTATAATTTTTTGTGTCGGTTTCCTTCTCTCAATGGTGGTGGGCGTGGGATTGAAATCTAGATTCTATAAAGTATTTTAACAATGGGTTAAGAAGTCAACCACATGGAATATTGAACTCAGCTTATTATGTTCATATAAGTATATTTTTTATTTATTTAAATATGTTGTTCTCAATTAAGTTTCAATTCAATGTTAGACCATTTAGTATCTAATATGCTTTCTTTTTATTATAATTAGTTATTTGTGTTAGCTTTTTTAATCTCTTCCTTGGTGGATTTTGCTAAGATTCAAATATGTGTTTTAGGGTTTGATTTATTTCATTGTTCTCTTTTCGGCATTTGTGGTTAGTAGAAGTAATTTGTATTAAATTTCTTTATATTAAAAAAGTTTAATGTTTTAAAAAATTTAAAAATTATTTTATTTTGTGGAACTCTGAATATTCAATTTCAATTGTAAAAATATTTAACTATATCTTTCATGGCAGGATATATATATAAAACTTCATTTCTATGGTTTCTATTTACTTTGTCTATCAGGTACTGTAGTTCATATTTGCGCATTAAAGAGCGGCGTTGTGTTTTTGCTTATGATGTGTTATACTGTATGTTGTGTTTATGTGTTGGGGTTTCTTGTAATTTATGTATTTTATTTTTCTGGTTTAGTTGTGATTAGTGAGAGAGGACAGGAGACCGCACGAGAACATGTTTGAAGAGTTGTAGTATGAGGTCGTGGTGAACTCCAAGATTTTTACTTCAACTTCCATTGGGTGTGGACTTGTGGAAACCTTACGAGGTAATGGAAATGCTAAACATTTCTTTAAAAATGCTAAAATGCTAAATATCATAAATTAAGTGAATCCAGAATCTTAATAAATCTTTGTTTACTGATAGTCAGTTGTGTTTAATTAATTTATGTTCAATTCGCTTCGTATGTAAAAGAAGCTTCCAATTTTTTAAATTATTTTATTTTGTGGTTGTAAATATTAAGATTCAATTGTAGAAGGATTAATAATTATGTTTAACTATATAAACATATATGCAGACCAAATGGAAAAGACAACCAAATAAAAAAGGGAGAAGGAATTCACAAATAGTCCTCGCTTACAAAATTGAAATGGAAAAATTCCCTCTCTTTCAATTGAAGAATCCCGCATATCTAGTTTTTCCATGGTTTCGAAAGACAACTAATAAAACGTAAGCCTATACCTTCACTTTCAGTTGAAGAAGACCGCATATATAGTTTCTCCAAACTTAAAGAAAATTAATAAAAAGTAACTTTATTAATTGCCTTATATTTATGTGGCCTTGGAAACTGCAACTATAGCTTAGTCTACCCATTCGTTATCTATAGAATTGTACTCTATCTTGTCCACAGTAAATTCAGTGAGCCATTTTCTTATTTAAATCTCTGGGAATCTAGTGAGGCTATCAAATCTTGTATCTATGGAAAATAAAGGTTTAGCTTTATTCATTATTGGTTGTATTCAATTTTTGTCAGAATTCTTTTTTGGTGAGTAGCCTAAGGGCCCTCTATACTTTTCAAGGAGTCGATGGCTTTGATGGCTCCTTCTCTGCATTAGTACTTCAGTACATTGCATGTTGTTATAAAGATCAATTTAGAATTGGATGATTTTTTTTTATAGTACTACCATGAATATATTGGTGCCATCCTCTAAGAGGTTAAATATGGGAAGGTGGGAAGCTATGAAGAGTAGCATGGGAAAAAGGTTAAAAAATTGGTGGTTATGCATAGAAATAGAACTTAAGTCTAGATTCTTCTAAGTAGTCAAATCTCTACCATCCTTCTAAGTAGTCAAATCTCTGCCATTCTCAAAAAGGCTGCCTAAGTAGGCTATAACAAAATTTATTCTATTTTATGGAGTTTTAGGTAGGCTATAACAAAATGTATTCTACTTTTATGGAGTTTTAAGTAGGCTATAACAAAATTTACTCTGTTTTTATTGAGTTTTAATTTTTTGCAAAGGAAATTGCAAATCATGAGCTAACACAAATGAAAGGTAGAGGACATTACCACATCATGGATCTTGTTTGGTATTTGAATATGTTATTCAAAAAATTAAACAATTTTTTTTTGTATATTAACACTTTATATGGTAATTAAGTATGATGACACTAATAAATAGTTGGGCTTCTCTTTGGGGATTTGAAACTATAGCATTATAGTTGATATCTTGTTGTTAAGACTTTTAGAATTCAATGTGATTGGAAATCATTAATGTTTGAAAATGTAAAGAGAGTGATAAAAAGAATATAGTTTAAATTGTAAAAATATGCATAAATAATATAAATTTGGTGCTTTATTCAATTTGAAAATGACTTGCTACAATGTTGTTGAGAATATATTGCCATCATCCATGTTTGATGTAAGTGGGGTTCACATTAGAAGTATCACTATGAATCATATAGAATCCTACCATTACTTCTTTGTGGAATGAAAGACAAGAGATTGTTGTGTCTTAAGGTTATTTCCATTGTCTTGAGCAAGAATGAATCAATTTATTATGGTACAAATTTATGCAATATGTTTTTTGCGGCAATAAAACCATCGGTTGAGAAATTTATCCAATAAAGTGCGAGCAATGAAACACCTAGATCATTGTTTACTTGTTTTCTAGAGACGAGAAATAATTTAAACCTTGCCTCATTTCTCAAGAGAGAGAAATCGCTTGCCCCCAACATTTTCTCAATCTTGTCTATTAAAAGTGTGGTAGAAACCATGGTTTAGCAATTCCGAGTTTCGTTGAGAATCTTCTAAATTTGGACCATGGAAATCATGAAGATCAAGATATTATTTTTCTACATCGAATTTTTTCAATGCATCTTGACACACTCTTCACAAGCAAGTAGAATTTTCTTCAGCTTTGTTGGGAGAATAAGAGGAAAAGAATTACAGGACCTAGGAAGCGTGAACTAATTTCTTTCTAAATTGTTGAAAAATTATGCAACACATTCAAAAGTAGTGAATCATTTTTGTTGATTACATGTTACAATTCCTTTATGATTAGCAAGTCGGAAAGAATAATCATTTCTTTGAATCACTCTATCTTTTGGGTGATAGAAGTGCTATGAAAATGATATCTATGTCCATTTCATTGCTAACTTCGTCTATGTTTAATATTCAATAGCCTATTTCTGATACCCTCAGTAGGATTTTTAAATTTGACCCTTCCTTGGCCTTTCTTGCAAAACTAGTAACTCGTTTTTTATGGTACTAAAGGTAGAAGACAAATTCTACACCATGGAAAAACTTTAACCCGTGCACTTTTTTGGGATATTTTCTGAAAACACCAATTCAATTTTAGTTTCACCTTTTCAACAATTTCACTCTCCAACAACAACCTATCAGCTTATTATTGCACCTTTTTGGGGCAATTGCTAGTATTAATCATGTAGATGCTTACTACAGTAATTAAATGCATTAAAACCTTGTTATTCAAAACTTAATTTAATAAAGTTTTTTTTAATTAGAAAAATAATAAATATAATAATTACTCCGAAGGATTTTCACAATGGAGACGAAGTCTCAAAAGATTCCTCATCTCCCTGGCCACTAACATTTCGCCATGTGTCCCCTGGTGATTGGCTCTGCGCGCATACAATCTGTAATTGAACTCTTCATGCTTCCTCCAATCCCGCGAAAGCGTGCCTTGTTTGACAAGTTAGTCGGACGTTAGGATTTCAATGCACCGCTGCAATGCCAAATTGTCTCTCGACACCTGCTTTTCCTTTTTTCTGTTTTTTTACACAAGGTTTTCACGACATTCAGTTATGTTTTCACGTATTTATCAATCAGTGTGGAATTATGGTTCAAGATGTTGGAAATTATAAGATGAACAACTGAAAGGATTTCTTAGATTGCTTGGAAATTTAAAAAAATTACTATTAATTAAAATAAAAATCAATATATCTCAATGAGAAACAGGTCTCCTTCCTGATTTCCGATTTTTGGTTAGGGTTGCAGAAGTCTGCTCCTCCACTTACGAAACAAGGTTCCCGCACTTTCAAGCTTTTTCGGTTTTTGATTTCCGGTTTGGGATGCGGAAGTCGGCTTCCAGAATTTTGAAACTTGTAATTCTTCACTTTCCTAGGTTCCACACTCCACTCTTAATTTACACACTCTGCATTGATATTACATTAATATTATTTTAGTCATCTAAATAATATTGGTTTGTATTTTAATATTAATTAAGAGTCATGTAAATAATATTATTAATACAAACATACGATTAGAATCACATATTTGTATTTTAAATGGTGGTTATGATTAGAATCACATATTATTTTGAAGATTGTATTTTCATGACTCCATTTCAGAGGAGAAGTCAGTGGTTAATATAAGTAGTTAACTTTCGAATATTTTTTAAATAATCATAAATGGTTAAACTGTTAATTTTTAATTTTTTATATAAATTTAAATTATTTATAATTTCATTATCTCTCAACTCCAATTTAAGAGGTTTCCAAGTCAATGGATTAAATTTATAATTATAATAAAAATCGATTGAATTTTTGAAGATATAGATTCAAGACGTTTGATTCATTTGTACATATTCAGAGCTTTAAAGATTGAGCTTTTAAATTTAATTTAACTTATTTTCACTTGAAATGTTATTATAAAAAAAATACTATTAATTAAAATAAAAATCAATATATCTCAATGAGAAAGAGGTCTCCTTCCCAATTTTTGATTTCCGGTTCAGATTGGGGAAGTCGGATCCTCCACTTACCAAATAGGGTTCCCGCACTTTCATGCTTTTCTGGTTTCCAATTTCTAGTTTGGAATATAGACTTTTGAAACTAGCAATTCTTCACTTTCCCGGTTTCGCACTCTGCTCTTAATTTACACACTTTGCACTGATATTATATTTATATTATTTTAGTCATCTAAATAATATTGGTTTGTATTTTAATATTAATTACGAGTCATGTAAATAATATTATTAGTACAAACATACG
>LPNX010947882.1:64880-102819 GCA_001517045.1 Pseudotsuga menziesii
TTGTTAGACTATAATCCGTTAGGGATTATAATATTGTAAATAAATAAATAGGAATAGTTGGAAGCCGAAAAGGCTGGACGGAAGGTTAAACAAACCGTCACATGAATGTATAAATGAATGCTTAGCCATGAATAGAACAATCAATCGGGAGTTATACCTAACAAAATTTAATTTAATTTAATTTCACTTGAAATGTTATTATTGAGAAAAAATACTATTAATTAAAATAAAAATCAATATATCTTAATGAGAAACATGCCTCCTTCTGGATTTTCGATTTTTGGTTCGGATTGTGAAAGTGGCTCCTCCACTTATGAAACAGGTTCCTGCACTTTCAAGCTTTTCTGGTTTCCAATTTAGGGTTCGGGATGCGGAAGTCAGCTTCTAAACTTTTGAAACTTGCAATTCTTCACTTTCGTCAGTTCCGCACTTTGCTCATAATTTACACACTCTGCATTGATATTATATTAATATTATTTTAGTCATCTAAATATATTGGTTTGTATTTCAATAGTAATTAAGAGTCATGTAAATAATATTATTAATACAAACATACGATTAGAATCACATATAATTTTGAAGATTATATTTTCATGACTCCATTTCAAAGGAGAAGTTAGTGGTTAATATAAATAGTTAACTTTTAAATATTTTTTAAATAATCATAAATGGTTAAATTGTTAATTTTTAATTTTTTTTATATAAATTTAAATTATTTATAATTTTATTAACTCTCAACTCGAATTTAAGAGGTTTCCAAGTCATTGTCCCAGAATATTAATATTGTAAAACAAATAAAGAATATGTATTTTCAAATTTATTATCGATATAATTATAATAAAAATAAATTAAATTTATAATTATAATAAAAATGGATTGAATTTTTTAAAATTATGGATTCAAGCCATTCCATTCATTGTACATATTCATAACTTTAAAGATTGAGCTTTTAAATTTAATTTAACTTATTCTCACTTGAAATGTTATTATTAAAAAAATACTATTAATTAAAATAAAAATCTATATATCTCAATGAGAAACAGGTCTCCTTCCCAATTTCAGATTTCCTATTTGGATTGCGGATGTCGGCTCCTCCACTTATGTAACAAGGTTTCATCACTTTCAATCTTTTTTGGTTTTCCATTTTTGGTTAAGGATGCTGAGGCTTCCGAACTTTTGAAACTTACAATTCTTCACTTTCCAGGATACCGCACTCTGCTCTTAATTTACGCACTCTACATTGATATTATATTAATATTATTTTAGTCATCTAAATAATATTGGTTTGTATCTCAATATTAATTAAGATTCATGTAAATAATATTATTAATACAAACATAGTATTAGAATCACATATTTGTATTTTAAAATAGTGGTTATGATTAGAATCACACATGATTTTGAATATTATATTTTCATGACTCCATTTCAGAGGAGGAGTGGTTAATATAAGCAGTTAACTTTTAAATATTTTTTAAATAATCGTAAATGGTTGAACTGTTAATATTTAATTTTTTATATAAATTTAAATTATTTATAATTTCATTAACTCTCAACTCCATTTTAAGATGTTACGAAGTCAATGCCCATGAATATTAACTCTGTAAAACGAATAAAGAATATATCTTTCGAAATTTATTATCGATATAATTATAATAAAAATGGATAAAATTTATAATATAATAAAAATGGATTGAAGTTTTCAAGATTATGGATTCAAGCCGTTTGATTCATATATATACATATTCAGAGCTTTATAGATTGAGCTTTTAAGTTTAATTTAACTTATTTTCACTTGAAATGTTATTATTAAAAAAATACTATTAATTAAAATAAAAATCAATATATCTCAATGAGAAACAGGTCTCCTTCTGGATCCTCCACTTACGAAACAGGATTCCCACACTTTTAGGCTTTTCCGGTTTCCAATTTTTGGTTTGGTATGCAGAAATCGCCTTCCGCACTTTTGAAACTTGCAATTCTTCACTTTTCTCGGTTCCGCACTCCGCTCTTAATATTCACAGTCTGCATTGATATTATATCGATATTATTTTAGTCATCTAAATAATATTGTTTTGTATTTTAATATTAATTAAGTGTCATGTAAATAATATTATTAATACAAACATACTATTAGAATCAGGTATTTGTATTTTAAAATAATGGTTATGATTAGAATCACATATGATTTTGAAGATTATATTTTCATGACTCCATTTCAGAGGAGAAGTGAGTGGTTAATATAAGCAGTTAACTTTTAAATAATTTTTAAATAATCAAAATTGTTTAAATTGTTAATTTTTAAATTTTTTATATAAATTTAAATTATTTATAATTTCACTAACTCTCAACTCCAATTTAAGAGGTTTCCAAGCCATTTTCATCTACATTTTCTTCTCCGATATCGAGAGTACGAGCCTCTCTCACCCCAATTTTTCATCGACATTTTCTTCTTTGGATGCCATTTTTCATTTTTTTAACTCTTTTATCAAATTTTATAAACATTTTCATTTGTGTGCGGTTTATAAAAATCATTAAATAAATAAATTATTGTAGATGATTATTAATAATGTGTTTTTTGTTTAAAGTTTAAGTTCATAGAGTTGTGATATTCATAGTTTCATATATATTAATGGAGTCAAATTGTTGTGGGGTTCAAGCAGTCTTATGCTTAATCGTGATATTAAAACTAACATTAGAGGAAATTTCAACTCAAAATGGGTCTTTCAACCATAATTCAAATTCCATGTCATCATGTGTTAGCCAATGAAATTGCATTAAATTTGAAATACGGTATAGGTTTTAAACAATTTTTTAATATAAATTTGGGGATAGGTATCATAAAAAAAACTATTTTTTTTGTTCGTATTTTCGACATATCACCCTGTGTTTTTACTCAAATTTTGATCGGGAGAGATTGTTGGATGTGAAATTAAATTTCGCATCCAACAAGCACCCACTCAGCATACTTTTAACGGACCTTGCTAGCCCAAAAACAAGAAATACCTTAAAAACATGATGAGGATGTCCTCATCACATTTTTCCAGGTATTTCTTGTTTTTGGGGTAGAGGGGTCCGTAAAAAGTATCTCGAGTGGGTACTCGTTGGATGCAGAATTGAATTCCGCATCCAACAAGCTCTCCCGATCCAAATTTGAGTAAAATCGCAGGGAGATATGTTGAAAATACTAACAAAAAAATAATTTTTTTCTTTTCTTTGTCCAAAATTAATAAATATTATTTTATTATTTTAACTATTATTTTATTATTTTTCTTAGGAGGCTCATTTTGAGTTGAAATTTCCTCTAATGACTATTGTTATTGTTTATTCATGAATTCACATCTATCAATGAAATTTAGTTTCTTCTTAGAGCACATGCATTTCCGTATCATTCTTTGCTCTGATCTCTCTGGTCTATATTTTCAAGAAATTAAATACACATAATTATATGTTCAAACAAGTCATATGCAGCATTAGGGTGAGACTTAAGCAAAATCTTTATTAAAAATAGTTAATTTCTCACCTTTATTGAAATTAGTTGATTTTTATAACTAGATAAGAAAACAAACATCATGAACTTAGGAGATTTTGTATAATTATGAGGTCATTTATAAAGTTTGAAAAATATGAAAACCATAAAATTATTATTAAATATTTTATTTTTACACTAAAACGACTTTTGAAAACCAAATTATGCTCATCACTGGTTAGTGTTGAGGAAAAGGGTAGAAATCATAAAATCATTATCACAATACCCATATGAATACTTGCTTTCTTGATAGGGTAAAATAATTGTAATAGTGAACAAGAGGTTGGAGGCTTAAATTTGGGAATAAATTCAACGTTTATTGTCAAAAAATTCAAAGATTCAGTAATAAATTATGAATAGGAATTTTTTTTAGGTAAATTGCATAGGCACATGAAGTCTGTAAACTGCATATTAAGTGTCATAGGTAGAAATTGTTTTGCAGTAATGGTTTCCAAAAACCAACCCTTTACGTTATTTACTATAGAAAGTTCCACATTCTCCAATCATGAAGTTTCATGAACTATAGAAAAACGAAAAAATTGGAAATTCGTAGCTTCAATATTTACTATAGCCAACTTTTTAATGTTAAAGAGATTAGGAACAAAATTTAAAATTACATAGAAACTAAGCATTAATTTTTATTTGGAAACACTTCAACAGAATAAATGATGTACAATTTGAAAAGCTTGAATTTGAAGCTGACGTGCAAATAAAGGAAATAAAAAATTACATTGAGTTGACCAATAATATTTGTGGTGATTGTGATTTTGGTACAAACTTATTACCTCATGGTAAGAGTAGATTTATTTGTTGTTGTGTTTAATGAGTTTACCAGAGTTAACCTCAATTGGCTATGGTTTTATGCCCAGAATTTCATTGCTTGTATGCTCTTTTGAATCCTCATAATAGCATTGTTTTTGTTTCCATTGTTTCCATTATTTTGCATTGCCATTGTTTCCATTATGATTTCTAATTTGTTTGATGTTTTCCCATATTAAATATCTGTCTCATTAAATTTCAATGATCAATATTTACTAATGAATAAATTTTGTTTTCCTCAACCTTAACAAGATTTGCAGTGGCTATTTTTTTTCCATGGACTTTTGTGGATTGCTTTTGTGACCAAGCCACTGCTTAAAATCTACAAATAAATGGAAATTCAATAGAATTAATTGGAATTCGAAAGAATTCTCTTGCACTCCTCCACAACAATCATTTGAAATAAAGAACAACCAAGGCGGTATATGGAAAAAAACTAAAACTATTTTTTTCCCAAATTTTGTAGAAACAATTGCTGAAAATATAATTATTGCAATTTCTAAACAAGATTTTAATAAAAAAAATATGAAAAAATATGGAATACAAAATCTGTTTAAATATTAAATGATATATTTAAAAATTAATTTAAAAATTGTGTAATATAATGAAGAAGATTAAGAATGAAAAAATTATTGCAAACAAAGTTATGAATTAAACATACTTATTCATGATTTTCGACTTCCGTTTTTCGTGGTGCGAAACACATAAATAGAAATTTACAAGTTCATAATAAAAATTTCTGTATTTACGACTTCCGCCATTTAACTTGGAATCTTTTCTTAAATCTGGAATACAAAATCTATTTAAATATTAAATGATATATTTAAAAATTAATATATAAACTGTGTAATCTAATGAAGAAGAAAAAATGATTACAATTAAGAATGAAAAAATTATTGCAAACAAAGTTACGAATTAAACATACATATTCATGATTCCTGACTTCCTCTTTCCACAGTGTGGAACACGAAAATCAGAAGTTACAAGTTCGTAATAAAACTTTTTGTATTTCTGACTTCTGCTTTCTGTAGTGCGGAATGCGGTAATCGAAAAAGTATTTGTCTCATCTTTTTTTTTAATCTTATGTCCCTATTTCCACTTTCTACATTACAGAATGCGAAAAGTGGAAGTCGGGAATCATGAATAAGTATGTTTAATTCGTAACTTTATTTGCAATAATTTTTTCATTCTTAATTGTAATCATTTTTTCTTTTTCTTCATGCATTTATTTCTTATTTTAAATATATTCCTATCCAATTGTTATTAAACACTATTACTTATTGAATTTATCATACACCATAACTATCTCTTCTTTGAGAAAAGAAAAAAGAAAAAATAACAATAATAAAATAAATAAAATATTTCCTTACATGTATGGCTTAGGGATGAAAGAAAATACAAAAGTATAAACATTTGTTTTCTGTTGAAGCCCTATTTTTCATCATTCAGACTTCAGACTTGGCAACCTCACATTTCTACAAGTTTACCTTTGTAAGCTTTATTATTAGTCAAATAGAAGTTCAATTATTCACCTTCAAAAATATAAGCCCTACTATTCATGCTGCATGAAGTTGAGCACTACCAAATCAACTATTTCTAAAACATTTACCATTTTAAATATGAAAAGATCAAATGAAAATTAGTAGTTCCGAAAAACTAAGTTGAGGAGCTGACCCAAAGACATATTGAAGTTCTGGATCCCACTTTCTGCACTACAAAAAACTAAAAGCGGATGAAAACAAAAATTGCGAAAAGAAAAATCAAAGTTCTGATTTCCGCATTCTGCAATGCAGAAAGCGGAAAATTGGGAAATAAGATAAACAAATATGAGACAAATAATTTTTCGCTTTCTGCTTTTTGCACTGCGAAAAGAGGAAGTCAGAAATACATAAAGTTTTATTACGAACTTGTAACTTTCGATTTCCGTGTTTCGCACCGTGGAAAGCGGAAGTCGGGAATCTATTTTCTCGATGACTTGAAAAAAATGGATCCCCTCTTTCCCCATTGTAGAAAGTGGATTTTATTAAGTGAAATGCTCATGATTCTACAGATGCTTCATTCAATTGCGAAAAGACTCAATATTTTTACCCTCTCGGCGTTCCTTTGCACCTCTTGGTGCAAATGCTAGTGTAAACTATTTATAAGTGGTTGTTAAAATATATGGCTTATACTTCTGTGGACATTCAATTTTTTTATAATATTAAAAAATGTATTTTTCAGTTGTAGATTGAAAGATACATGGCTGTAAGGCACACACACACACACATATATATTAAATGCACCATCTCAAATACATTAATATTGTGCAGGTTGTATCCAGGGATGGAGTCGTAAAGAGCTCCCATGAGCAAGCTTAGATATATATGGCTTCCTTTCCATCGAGGAGGGGAGTGAATAAGGCATGAAGCATCTGGCATCCATCTTCATGCGAGTTGTTTCTAACAAACTCATAGCAATGGCATCGGAGGTGCTTATGGTGATCATATTTATTTTCAATCTTATTGATTTTGGAGGTCACAAAATGTAGGAAGGAGAAGCATTGTAAGTAAGTGATTTTGGGTTAAAAATTATACTTTTTCCAAATTTTCAAAAATATGAGACAAGTGTATTGTCAAAATTGATGTTATGGCATACGTTCCAAATTCAAAATAAACAATAAAAAATAAAAAAGATAGTCCGTGCATGGATAACTTGTAGTAAATGGATGGATAACTCTTAGTTGATGCATGGATAAGGGGAAGTTGATAGAAAACAACCATTTAAATAGAACAAGTAATAGATAACTTATTTGTGACACTTAACTTGTATCCTATTGATGTTCATTGACCACTAGTTTAGTGGTTGTACTAGTAAAGTACACAGAATTATCCATCATGGGTTGAAACACAATCACAATTTTTTTTTAAATTCAATATCACATCCATGGTTTGAATTTGGGCATATGCCCTTCATGAGGCATTTTTCCCATCAAATAATCTTAAAAAAATTAGCAAACCATCTTAAAGAATGGGAAAACAATTGAAACGTATTTTTGAGGGTCACTTATTTTCTCAAACCATTATTATTTTTTATTAATTTTCTTGTTAATACATGTGTATGCTTAGATAAGTGGCATCTGGTAAGTGGTAGTTATTATATATGTAATTAAAGATATTGCTCTTCCACTTGATTGAAACTTTCCCACTTGATTGAAGCTTTCCCATTTGATTGAAGCTTAGGTGTGTGAGTTTTCCCTCAATTGGGGTGGATTTGTTTTCAATCTATTTCTTCTTTATTTCTTATATTGTCCTAGCGCCATCTCAATATGGGACCTTTCCCTCCCTTCTAGTCCCTTTCCTATCCCTTTATGCCCTTCCTTAGAAGGATAAGTCAATTTTCAAATCCAAAAATGCAACTCCAAGAGAGAGGTGGATACCATTTTAGAGAAGATGTTGGTTTTAAACTCTATTAATGAAGGAATTGACCCAAATACCCACGAAGCATCAACAATTGATCACTTGTATAATATCAAACATGCCTTATTTCTTTTTCTTTGTGAAGAAACCACTAAAGATAGACACCCATTTCTCCAGATAGTTAAAAGTGCTCTCCTCTTGATGCCATTACAAATTATGGTAAGATGTTATTTTTAATTTTGTATAAATTTGGTAATAATCTACAAATAAATTTTAATGAAACCATTCTATGTTATTTATTAAACATGAAATGGTTTTTGTTATTTGGATGTTAGGTACTTGTGTATCGGACAAAGAGATGAAAATAGGGATTTACACCATGGTTGTTAAGTTGAATGAGAAAATTTGATCACATGGATGGCTCTATATTTATGACCAAGGTATCAAATGTAATAAGCGCATGCTCATTCTGAATATATCATGTTTATTAAGCACATGCCCATTATGATGATGGAGTAAAACTTATGCCCAAAAAATAACTTTTACTAGAGGAATATATACACACACACACATATGTCAAATTATATAAATTTGCAGTGTTCTATTTTTATGAAATTAAAATAAATGCATTGCTTATGTTAGAAAACTAAATGCTTTCATTTATGAATGAAGAGAAAAACAAGAAATTTATGTTATCAAATTATCATCAGAGTGCATCCTAGATAATACATAGACAACTCCACCTCCCTATAAGATTTGTTGCAGCTTAGGATTTCCAAATGTGCAAATAATCGCCTCTACAAAGGGTGCATTATATTTATATGTCCTTTCAACTCTTTCAACTCAACTCATATGGCTGAAGTATTTCTTTGGGAAGCAACATGTTAACTTCTAAAAATTTGGTATGTTGCATTACATGTACCTAAGTTTGTTTTTTAAGTTTATGACATGATATACTTTAGATGTATAATGTTTTCATATGTTAATTTTTACTTGTTTGTGTCATTGTGAGTAGGTTTTTTTGTTCCACCTTATATATAGCGATGCCAATTTTCAAAGTATACAATCAACCAAAAACAACATGGGAAACCCAATTTTTTGTTATATTTTAATTAAAAATTCAACTCCTTAATACAATAAATTTTTTAATTGAAAATTAAATTATTTAATAAAAATTTATAATTGAATTTTTTTTTTAATAAAATTTTATTGTTGAAAGGTTGTTTTTTAGGAAACCAAAAATGCAAAATAAAAGTTCTAAACATTAAAAACAAAATTTAAAAGCAAAGATGAAATGAAATTCTAACACTAGTCACATCATACCATTTCTTTAATTTTTTTTATCCATTCTCACATGAATAATATGAAAAATTATTATTTCAATATCACATCACGCCTTTAGCCAAATATTCCTTTAGAGCCACTTTTGCTCGAACTCCGCTCCCTAAAATTATAAGTCATATACCTCAAAAGGCCCAACTACGTGTTAAGAATACATCATACTCATGTTTAACGAATCCATGTAGAGGTCAGGAAGAGGAGCTCCACCTTCGAATATTTGGAAAACATGGTGCATACCAAGCCTGTACTACGGATATAAATGAGAGCACAACAACCCCAATTTTAGCATCTTCTCCATCTTTCCCACATTATATCCGTCCTTCCTGAAGTTCAGATCAAACGCCTCCAACAACCTCTCCTAGTTTTACAACTCCCATTCCCACTCCACCAAATTCTAGCTTATTAAGAGAAATCTTTTCTTTGTCTATATCAAGAGAATTCTAGTATCCATTTTTTCCATGACATTTTAATACCTCTTTTTTTTAACCCTTAGTATTGTGATGTAACATTACTCTTATAGCCCTTAGAAAACTTGCAATGTGAAATATGGAATCTTTGTGAGACCATGATATGTATCAAGATGGGGTACAACACCCTGACCACATGTCAACTTCATACATAGTCATTCCATTTGACTTCACAACACCTTCACTCACATATAATACCTATTTAAACACCACTTTAACTCCAAAAACAATTAGATTTACACCATACACATATCATACTTATTCAAACATTAATATGACTTCACACAAAATTGGATTCACACCAACTTCAACAATAGACTACCTAGAACCTTTGTTACCGGAAATTCTCAATAAATCTGGATAAAGATTGCTTTCATAGTCTACATGGGGAAGTTATAAAACAAAAAGACACAATGATGCATCCTCTTCCTATATTATTAAACTGTACTTGAATGCCAAGCTTTCTTACTTCAACAATGAAGGTGATCCTTGCCTTGTATCTCTCCTGTGATTAGTTGTACCTGAAAAAGAATGTAAGGAACAAGATACAATAGAGAAAGAAACAAGATAATTCAACGATCCATACTAATGATCAAGGAGAAAAGTAATGAACAATCGATATTAGCACAAATAATTCATGGGAAAGGGGAACATGTTTGTATTAACAATAGAAGAGATGAAAACTACAACTAAATCCTTCATGTTGAAGCTTTTCTCTCACAATTCCTTTGAATCACTTTCACACATACTCTACAAACCCTACAAATATCGCTCACAACCACACTCTTTTACTCCTATACCAGCAATGATTTCAGCAACATAACGGTGCTCTCTTGGTTCTCCTACCTCCCCTCTCAATGAAGGGAAGATTGTATATATATTCCAAAGAGGGCCAAAAGGGGTTGAGATATTTTGGGAGGAAGGTGACAGATGATCCCTAGAGGCTAGGGGTATGAATGCCACCTATTCCAAGTAGTTTTGATAAGCCTCCATGAGGAATTTCATTTTGAAGGTTCTCAAAGTCTTCTCTTTTTTCCTTTTTGATAGTGTTGACGCTCCTTGTACATGAGTAGGCTACATTGACGCTCTTTGGCTTCAAGAAACATGTGTCACTGACGCACCTCGTCAGTAGGAGAGAGGTGTCAGGCCAGTCTGATGCCCTATGTTAGGAATCATGGTGCATCAGACCTCCTAGAGTTGAGAAAAAAGGATCCTTAAAAGATGTTTTGGCCAAATCACTTCAAGGTATTGAGCATAGAGACAAATTTTGGGTGTAACAAAATTTCCCCCAAAGTATGAAGCTAGAAGGATATGATAGGTGAAATACTTTTCTAGATATGATATTAGGTTAGAGGAAAAAGAGTAGCGAGTGAATACTTAACATAACACCAATTACAAATAATCTGACTCATATCATGGATTCGGAACAATACACTGCAGATCCATGTATAATGATCAAGATGGATACCAATCATAAACTATATCTCCATGATCAACAAGACTCAAATCCAAACATAGATACAGAATATACACTTTATATCCATGTCATCCTGACTCAAACTTGAGCATATCCACCAGACATACAATGTGGATCCATGTAATGACTTAAGAAATACTCCATCGCAACCTAAAGATAGACACATATTCAAACGAATACCTAACCATTCAAGGTCTTCATTCCAATTCCAAATTGTATGATTCTATCCATGTGAATAGATGTATTGATATCAAACATGGTAGAAACCACTTTATTGTCAATTATTGATGTATGCCATTAACAAGTGCAAGAGAAGTCACCACTAATGTCAATGATTCCCAAGGTATCTTAGTACATTCCTCTGAATGTGAATAGATCAGATGAAGTCGAATAATCAGTGGAATATTTCAATTAGAGGCTAGTGATGAAATCCTACTATTGAAAGTGAAGAAACATGCCATTGAGGCATGCAGGATTCATGGTGCTTGACTAGTTTCTAAGACTAATTCTCGGATGATGTGATGATGTTGATGGGAATAGACTCGTCGAAGGAGGTCCATGATGTTTTCCCCCCATCATTTGTTAGGATTTATAATCCTCATTTATATGTACTTGTCTATTAGATTATATGTTCCTAACTTAGGATTCATTAATTAATATTGGGTCCACTAGCACCATTGGGTCCACTTGGGCTATTGGTGCCACTAGTACCAGACACTAAAGTGTGGGGAAAACATATAGAGGATAACTGCAACTGGATGCATGTTCATGCATCCGTTTATGTGCCTCTGAGACCAATCCCTACTGTAGCTCATGGAAAAACCTGGCTATGTGTAGAAACAGCTACCTTTTGTGTATAGGACGGAAGGGTAGGGTTCCTGTTGGTTGGAAGAGAACCTGCAAACAAGTTTAGGGCCAAGCTATGAAAACATGCATGGAATAGTTAGAAAACAAAATAAGGCTACAAGAGATCAATGGACACCTGCAGCAAAGAATTAGACAACAACACTGCAAGCAAAATATGTTAGAGACCAGAATTAAAATGACACAAAACAAAATTATACCTTCTGTTTGGGTGGAAATGGGCCACCATGTCCTAGCTTTGGAAGCACCTCTCTCTCTTTGGGATGGAAGCTTGGCTTGTGGAGCAATGGAGGAAAGGGAGGGTGAATGGCTTGAGAGGAAAAGGGTCTCAATGCACTCACACTGGCAGCATAATGATAGGGAGAGAAGGAGTCTTTTGAGAGTGACCCCGACCCCTCTATTTATAGTTTTTTCTTGAGATTTTAGGGTTTTAAGCCCCTAGTTAGAGATTTAGCCCCTTTTTTGGGTTTTAATCCCCTTTTTCCCAATTCTTAGCTCTTTTGGGGGTTTTAAGCTCATTTGAGGGGTTTTAGCCCCTATGAGAGCTATTTTGGCTCTTTTTAGGGATTTTTAAGCCCTTTTCATGTTTTTGAGCCTTTGCAAGGCTGTGGGGGTCAAATGAAGGTAGTGTAATGGATGTCTTTAGGTGGTGTAGGTCATGTAGAGCTTACTGAGGAATTTTTTAGGTTAACACCTAAAATTTAAGAGCCACTCGGAGTGCCACCACCAACCTCCTTTAGTTGTTGGTAGTTGTTAACTAGTTAAGCTAATCTATTCTCTAGTTACATTCAGTTAGATGTTCTCCAGTTCAGTTAGTGCTATTCTTGCATGGATTCATGTGGGTAGGAACCTATTCTAACCTAATTCTCACCTACCTCATCATTTTAGCTGGTTTAACTAATTGAGAGACTGAATTATATATCTGGAGTTATATTAGTGAACTCCGATAGTGATTTAGACACTTCTAGTTAGCCATGTAATCAGATTGACTTGGTATATTTGAATCATATCCACATGATTTGAATTCTCCTTTATGTAACATTCATGTATACTGTTGGAATTAATGAAGTTTATATTGTAATTATACTAAGCAATTCTTATTTATTTTCTATGAAATTTGACTTGTTCAGTGTATATTTTTCATTCCATTACACTGCATAATAATACAACAATTCAATTGCACTCAGTGGCATGAAGATCAATGGAATAATTTAACATGGTATTAGAGCCTACTCAGGCATATAGGAAGTCTGCCCAATCTCCATTGTACACCAGAAGCAGTTGGGTTTCCACATAAGTCCTGCAAAGTGTGCATTGCTAAATATGGATTCATTTAGAGAAGCCTTTGTGGGTGTGATAGACCTTGAGAAGGTGTACATGTTGAGATGGAAGGCTTTATTATGACATGATTGTGAATTTCTTTTTATTTTGCAGTGTTTCTTATAGGTACTACGTAGCTTTATTGAAGAATTGACTCTTCATAAGGAAAAATGATTGATTCTCCATATTTCTTACCCTGAATACTTACACCCTTCAATTATGTTGATTGGAGGGAATATATGTAGGTCTCCTTGTGCAAGCTTGGCTTGTATAGGATGACTATGAAAAGAGAGACAAAACCTCCTCATCCTACTAAGAAAAATAAGTTCTTGAACCGGTTGGATGAAGCATTTGGTTTCCTTTGCAATCACATCTCCAAGGATATCCTCTTTCATCTTGAGGGATTGAAGAGTCCTAAAAAAGCTTGGGAGAATCTCGAATTCTTGTTTGTAAAACAAGATGAGCTTCGGGGGAACATCTTGGACAACGAGCTAATAGCATTGTGGCCCAGCAGTTTCGAAACTATCTAGCAATTTTTCACAAAATTCAAGTCTCTAGCACTACAATGTAAGCAATACAAAATAGAGATGAAGGATGGGCATCTTGTGCTCTCTTTGCTAAGAAAATGTGGTTCTGGGTACTCTATCTTTGTCTCTACCTTCCATTCCATAAGAGATTCCATCCTCAATTAGAATATGCCTTCACTAGATGGCTTTGTCGAGTCTTTAATACATGAGTAGGATAAGTTGGTCCAAATGGGAGTCCTCCAAACTTCCAAGAACCAAGCTCTTGTGATGTCAGACTCAACTAATGCACAAGCTAAAGGGAAGCAAAATGGGAAGGATCCTAAAGCCTCTGATTCAAATCCAAAGGAGAATCATAAATATTTCCTTTGGAGCCTCAGGTTCCAGAAAAGAAAAGAGTAGATGTTCATACTATATGAGAGGCTTTCATCCAGAAAGCCAGTGCATGAATAAGACCCTCGACTAGTTGGAAGCATTCCTTGAACAGAACAATATTTCCCTTCCACAAGGTGCAGACATGTCTGATGCTGGTGAAGGGACTAAATAATTTTATAGTTTCCATTCCTTTAAGGTAGGCCTCACTCCATCGGAGGCTTACTTGATATATTCTAGAGCATCCAACCACATGGTTGCCTCCAGGGAATCCTTCACCACTCTCACTCTATCACGAGGACCTAGAACTGATATGAGATGTGACTTCCAAATCCTAGCTGCTGGAAGAGGTTCCAATAAAAATTTAACATGATGATTTCAAGAATGTACTCAATGTGCCCTCTTCTGCACCAAAGCAAGTTGTTCAAGATGAATAAGAAGTATAATCTTCCATACCTTTATTTCGAATTGAATAAAGTCTCCTTGGATTGACTCATTCTCCTGCTGCTCCAGAATTTTATGAGATCTCATATATCTCATATTCTCATATTCTCGTATGGTTGATCCAGAAGAATACATTAGAATCCATGTTATTGAAGAAAAATTCTCCTTCCATTTTATGAAAAAATTCTTCACTTTTTCTTCTATTTTAAATTCTATGCATAGTTTACTGGTGATTGTTTCAAAAAATGAAGAGAAATTTGATTTCTCTATCTCTAATGATGTTGTTGGTTGGAAGATAAGTAATACTTAGGATGTTTTGGAAGAAATATCATATTTTAGGATTTATTCATTCACTCTCATTGATCTTGATCTTCAAGGAAATTCCTACATGATTGAATGCACCAATACTCAGAGTTTTGAAGAAGGAGAAAATTGTGCATCTACCATCTTGATGGAGCACACTCTTGGATATCATATGAACTTATTTGGATCTAATATGATATTATTTGGATCTGATATGATATTATTTGGTTCTATTTTTAAGTTTAAAGAGCTTACAGTCATTCTTGTAGCTATTCTCACCAATTTTGGTGTGAAAAATCAAGTACCATAAGTCTCTTTCAAAATTGTTGTTGGGGATTTGATGTCAGTTTTCTCTCATGAGTTTGCTGATATTATATTTTTTGGATGATTAGTTATTTTTGAATCTATATCATATTATGGAGATCAATAATTCACTCTCCATAGTCCCAAGGCTTCTCTACCTTTCTATTCGATCACATGCCCATCTCCTCACAAAACTAGTAAAGATGGAGACATTCCACATTCACCTGGACACTTGCTCCTAACACTTTGAGATGATTTTACCTCACATGGTTTGATTTTCAATGATACAATATATGAGTTTATTTGGTTTTCCTCACATGGTTCGAATTCTCAAGCACTTTTCTCTCTCATCAGTTGATCTCAGTTGCTCTACATGGGTCCAGTTTTCATCTTGTAGCTTTCTATGTTCCTGATTCAATTGAGAATTTTCTTCTTCTTCCAAAGAGGAAAATTACTCCATACATAGTCATTAGTTTGGATAGGTTCACATGCACATCTTCGGGATGCTGCTGCACATTGCTGCAAATTGCAGCAGAGTTTTTGCAAGTTATTTCCCAAAGAGGAAGATTTTTCTTCTAAGAATAGATTGTATTTTCTTGTTCTTGCTTAACTTGAGGGGGGGTTTTCCCATGAGGTTTTCCCCTATTTCCTTGGTTTATTAAGAAACATTTTTTAATTCTTTTAGATTTTAAGGGTGACTTTTTGTTTTGTTTCCAGGGCCGACACTTTTCCAAGTTAGGATTAAGGGGGGTTGTTAGGATTTATAATCCTCCCTTGTCTGTACCTGTCTATTAAATTATATTTTCCTAACTTAGGAGTTATTAATTAATATTGGGTACACTAGCACCATTGGGTCCACTTGGGATATTGGTGCCACTAGTACCAGTCACTAGAGTGTGGGGAACACATATAGAGGATAACTACAATTGAATGCATGTTCATGCATCAGTTTATGTGCCTCTGAGACCAATCCCTACAATTTAGGAGCCACTAGGAATGCCACTACCAACCTCCTTTAGTTGTTGGTAGTTGGTAACTAGTTAATCTAAGCTATGCTCCAGTTACATTCAGTTATATGTCCTCTAGTTCAGTTAGTGCCAGTCTTGCGTGGCTACATGTGGCTAGGAGCCTATTCTCACCTACTTCTCACCTACCTCATCAATTTAACTAGTTTAAATAATTGAGAGATTGAATTAGACATCTGTAGTTAGACTAGTGAACTCTGATAGTGATTTAGACACTTCTAATTAGCCATGCAATTAGATTGAGTTGGTATATTTGAATCATACCCACATAATTCGAATTATCCTTTATGTAACATTCATGTATACTATTGTAATTAATGAACTTTATATTGTAATTATACTGAGCAATTCTTATCCAATTTCTATGAAATTTGTCTTGTTCAGTGTGTATTTTTCATTCCATTACACTGCATAATAATACAACAATTTAATTGCACTCATGTCCTGAAGATCAATGACACAATAATTTAACATCATCAACATGAAACTTGGAACATAAGTGATTTTCAAGTGATCATGATAATGGAACAACCATAGGAATGATTTTATAGAGGTAGATTGTGGTAAAGACTCCCTTTGAACATTGAACGACACAACAAGTGACTTGGAAGCATTGACTCAAACGAGGAAGAGAATGGACATAATGCAAAGACAGGACGATGCATTCTTTGAATTGACTTAAAGGAGTTAATTGATTCATGAAAGTGGACCGAATCGATGACAAGCTGAATACCCAACTGTTTGAATGAATGTGCATACAGTTTCCATGTTCAAAGGTGGACTATAAGCTTCCATCAATACAATTGAAAGATATTCCCCATTCCATTAATTTCCACATCACGATGGAGTACCTATTTGATTTTTAATGAGCTTGAAAAGGGTAACAAACACTCAATATATCTCAGCAAGTTATGATTCCATACTCATATTTTTGATGAACCTGAGAAATGAGGGGTTCATTCCCAAAAAAGGATCCTTCAACACTTAGTTTTACAAGTCCAAAAAAGGTAAACTCAGTCATCGTTTTATATTTAGAGTGTCTAAAATGACTAAGAAAACTCCAAAGTGTATTTTTTAGTAAATTTAGTCCCCAAGGTGTGAAAAAGTATAAACCGATGTCTAGGATAAATATTCTAGTCATTGTGATCTAGAGTATACTTTTTTTGCAAATGATTCTAAATAGTCTGAAAAGGGGTAAAATACCACCGGGTAGATAAAATTTCAAATACTTTTACAGGAGTGAAAGAATCAAGTTTTCTTGGCGGTCTTTTCATGTTTAAGGATCCTAAAAAGAGCTTAAATATGACTCCATGGGGGTTTCCTTTTTCGTCATCCATTCTAATGAGTCCAAAAAGGAAATAAAAGCACACTCAATACCTTTTCATTGATTTTTTAATGAGCATGACAAGAGTATAATAGGTGCTCGAAAAAAATTTCAACTTGAACTAGAGCGTGAAAAAGTAATAAAGAATCTCGATCGCATCCAAAAACGCCCAAGAAGGCCATGAAATCTTCAGAAACTACATTAGGATACTTTCACCATAAAAACTATAGGAAAAACATAGCAAAAACCCACAATATTTAAATATTTCACTAATAATTTCTAATTAAAAACAAATAAATAAACAATATAAAAAAAGTCAAATAGTCAAAATTACTTACCATTGTGTTTTTTACCATAAGAATAGGGTGAAATTTGTGTTTGAGAGAGGAATTTGTGACGAATTTTTGGGGAGCTACGGGCATCCAATCAAGAAACCATCAGAAGCGAGTAAGATCCATCATCCTCCCCTTCGCTTTCATGGTTGAAATTTCACTTTTTATCATTTTTTTGCAGTTTTAGGAGAGATTTTGCAAGGAGATGGGCACACCCTAGGAGACATTCTTCTCCCTTTCATGAGATGCACTGGTGCACTCTCTGAAATGGGAAATAGCATCAAGGGATCTCTGTCCTCTAGGAGAGGTTGTGTCATCACTCTGTTCCCATAAGGAAAGTGAGTCGGTTGACACAACTCTCCAAAAAACAATAATATAGCATTAAATCTAAGTTTTATTTCAATGAATGGAGTCTAACAATTTCCCTATGGATGTCCCACAGGTGTTTGACTCAAAAAATGGTGATTTGGAAGGAGCGCAAGCATGAACTAGACGATTCCCAAGCGACAAATGACCCAATGACCATGAGGGTACTAAGGGAGTGTGGACTCCTTAAGTAGTTCAAGTTTTTGGGAATGAGATCCCATGTTCATCTGTTGGATCATCTGATATGGATCTGGGACTCAGATCAGAAACATTTATAGGTTGGGACCCACATTCTGACGATCGATGGACATCTACTTTCTTCCTGGATTATCTAGGAGAGGAATTGTAGTATCACTCACAGGTACTAGAGGAGGGGACATGTCTACCAACGACCTCATTGAGGAGTACTATACAGTCAAAAAAAGGAACAACTAGGGAAAGAATATGATAAAACACATTGTAGATCGACCATTGACGACTGTAGCGTTCAACATAGAGAAGGTAGCGGGAAGTATACTATCTCATTATGTTTTTATTTTATATTATATCTCATTTTTTTTGCGTTTTGGTGGTACTAAGACATGACATACTATTTTGCATACATTGGTCCATCCAGACCTGTAGGGGCTTCGTATATTGAGAGGCGAGGGATGTTTAGAGGTATAACCATCATGAATGTAGAGGCATATGTTGGCACTAGGGAAAAGATAGGCTGAATTCAGTTAGAATTATACTCAGAATGTGAATATTCTGGGCCTGCGACAGAGGAAGAGATAAGATAGAAGAAGTAGCGATAGAAGGAAAGTTGCGACAAAAGTAGTCATGAGGGAAGAAGTCTCTGAAAGAATGGAAATATGTGATGATATCAGCCACGATGGAAGGAACCACAATAGAAGGCGTGCAACATCTGGAAAGGATAGCTCGAGAGATTGTGGGTAAGAAGTCGGATAAGAGACATGCATGCTTTAGGGAATAAAGCATATTTGTATTTTGGGTCGATAATGCTTACTGACAGTTGTAACATAAATGTATGAGAATAGGAATGACAATCTAGCGGATAACAGAGTGAAGTTAGTTTATTTCAACATGTAAGAGTCTATTAAAGGAAGAATCCAAGCTATGTGCAGGTTACTTCCTGGCCAGTCGGTTGGTTTTTCACTTCCTAGTTGGTCTATGTTTGTTAGAAGAGTAGAAGAGTCGAAGATTCATAGAGTTGTAGAGAAGAGTGAGTTGATCCAGGCTGTGTGCGCATCGACAATAGAGTGAAGGGCAGGAAACATTTAGAGACCTAAGACTAGATAGCATGAGAGGAGAGAGAAGTCTGTATAGAGTGTAGAATAATATCTAGAACAAATTCTGTCAGTTGAGTACGCAAACGAAAGGTACCATATATTTCTCTTGCGAAATGAAGAGCGCCTCTGTGGTTTTTCCCGGATGGGTTTCATCGTTAAATACCGTGTCAATGTGTATTTTATGAATGTGTTATGTCACATTAATGTATGTTGTGAATAAGTGTTTATGTATTTTCTTATAAATAGTTTGTATATGCATTTGTCGCACTGTTGCTAGTTGGAATCGCTAATAATGCATTATATTTATTGTTGTGATCTCTGTCAATGGATAAGTAGAGTAATATCTTGAATGTGCTTAATAAGTATAAGTGTAAGTAAGACATCCACCAACTTCGGTCGAGAGATTTGGAAAGGTGTTATGAGAGGAGAAATCCCCACCCAACTGTAGAAACCTTGTTTTGGAAGTTACCCATAAGAGATATCTAGGGTGAGACTACATATGCGTCGCAAGTGTTGTTGACTAAGCCTTTCTCTGTCAGGTCGATATCTTGGGATCTATTGTCATTTGAAGAATTTATGAACCTGGGTAAAAGGGAGAAACACCAACAAATGGTTATGTCGCCAAGACCGTGAATCATTATGGCAAGAGATATGTTTGTTGCACCCGGCGAAGACATAAATTCAAGAGTGGGTGGATTCTAAAGCATTAGAGTTTACACGAGAATAAAGTGAATAATCATGGCTGAATCCAAAAAATGGTTGGAGCGATACTTCTATATGGATATTCTTGAAATTTTCTTTTGCAAGTTTCCTATTTTATTATATGAGTGGTTTTTGAAACTAGCAACCCAACAAAAAATTTCCAAGGGGGAGAACCGACAGAGTGGAACCCTCAGCTGATTCAGCGGCTGAAAAGTATGAGAAACCCTATGTCAAGGGTTGTTGATTTTTGGGTAGACAATATTTTGGAGGGATACATTACTGAGTTTGATGTTGACACAATAACATCATATAGTGAGGCAGAAAGAAAATTTTCCCAAGGACCACGAGGAAGATACTTGACCTCTTCAAGAACTTGGATAAATATGCTTGTATGTGAAAAATGAATACTAATAATAGAGTCCGATGAGTAAAGAATTGTATATAAATAACTGGGTTATGTCACAGAAGAAGTGCACGAAAAATGGAACAAATTAAGTTGAGATGTTCCCTGGTGATAACGGAACTACACTACAAGGAGGATGTCTAAGAAGTGGAAGGAGATTTAGGTCAGGAAAAAGAAGAAGAATTATGACAAGAAGAGGAATTTGTAGTACAACCAAAGGAGAATACTATGAGTTGACGTCGAACTTTGACGAAGGTTCTTGCGACAAAGAAGAGGAATATTATCCTATCCTTGAAAGGAAAGAAGAAGGAGAAGATGCCCCGGACCTAGAATACGAATACGACACACCTACAACCCCACGTAAGTATCCATAGGTAAGATCCAGAAACTCATGCCCTAGTATATTTTTCAATACAAGTAATACTCATTGTGGGATTAGTGGACAAGGGAGTCCTGCTAGCCAAAATGTTTTGTCTAGAAGTACCAACGACCAATATAATAGCAGGGAATGATATTAAGCTACCAATATTCGATGGAAAGGTTAGAAGACCCATAAGAACATTGGTTTCTATGTGAATTCATATGGACTATGCTACAGGTCTAGGATGACACAATAAATAAGGTGAAGATGATCACAACCTTGAGGGGTCATGCGCCAGACTGGTACATGAATTTTTTGTGGTTTCAACAGAAGTCGCACAGAAAATGCTCGACCAAATTAGAGTGGGATTAATAGATAAATTCAAATATCCCAAGTTTGAATCTCGGTGTATTATAGAGATTAAAGAGATCAAGAAAGTTCCTTGAGATTTAATATGTTAATGGCTAAAGTAAGATTTCATATGTCGTACATAAAAAACAAAGAGTGTTTCATTGCAACATTATTACCACACATCTGGATTCCCTTGATGCAAAAAAACATTGTACCGCATACTGATGTGTAAATTGAACCCAAGTGATAGAACAATTGCACTCACAAAATTGATAATCAAACATGCAAAATTACAAACAAAGGAGACTGAAATTGGAGCATAACACTAATTTGTATTGAATAAGTGTACAATATCCAACTTTATGAAGTCATAGGCTATTGAAATATATAATTACATGAGATATTTGAATGCATAAGGATTCCATTCTAAATAGTCAAAAAGTAGGCTTACTAAATCTAGCCAAATTCCCCATATGTGCATAAAGCAGTTTCCAAATCAACTTAGAGGCTCACGAATTGGCAAAGTCAAGTAGGAAAGATAATAACGGATGAAAAGACAAATCATACATGCTTTTATTAGGATAAAAGGATGGAGGATGATGAGGGAAAAAAACAAGTCAACTACACCTAGTCTTACTTTCCCTTTTGCTTTATTTCTCAATAAAACATGCAACTTAGCAGAAAAATCAAATATGCGCTTTGGAGGATCTAGAATAAAGAAGACATGCTAAATATGGTTTCCGGGAGGTTTCCCAAGTGCTCCATGACTCATTTTTAGCAATTTTTAATTTTATGGCATGTGGAAGACAACTTGCATAGAGTGGAATATAGGAAACTAGGAAAATAAAACAAAAATGGATTAATTAATGTCTAAGGTAGGTAACTATGGGTTGATTATTCTAACACACCCCCTTAAGCCTGAATTTATGAGTAAATATTAGAAAAATATAGGGCCTAGCAATAAGGCTTAGTCACCCTTTACATACTGCATGTCCATTTAACCAAGGAAAGAGGCAAAAACCCAGTGGGAAAATCCTCCCTTAAACATGGACAGTAAAACAAAATTTGAAAATATTGTCATCAATCATGCTTCAAAGCATGATCAACAATCCCCAGTAGTGATTTGAGAATTGCTGAATTTCTTCTCACAAAAAACTTTGGTGAAGATGTCTGCTACTTGTTCTAAAGATGCACAGAAGGGTAGGTGAATGGTGCCATCATGGACAAGCTGTCTGATTTAGTGCATATGGATCTCAATGTGTTTGGTTCTCTGTCTCTAAAATGTATCATTACAGATTTGAATGGTGCTCTGAATATCACAATAGATAATAGTTGAAAACTCTAATTCGAAGCCACACTCACCAAGTATTCCCTGCAGCAATAAACATTGAGTTGCTGCATTTACAACTCCTTTGTACTCTGCTTCTGTAGATGAGAGTGTTATGGCACTCTGTTTCTTGCTTGACCAAGTGATTGGTCCTTCAACAAGCATGAACACATATCTTTATGTTGAATTTTGATCTGTGTTGTCACCTACCCAATCACTGTTAGTAAACCCAATCAAATCAAGATCATATTTAGCTTTGTAGAAGATCCCATGAGTTCTTGTTCCTTGAACAAAGTTAAGGATCCTTTTGGCTGCTCTCCAATGGATCTCATGAGGATGATCCATGTATCTTGAAGCCACACTTACTGCATAATAAATATCAGGTTGAGTGTGTGTAAGGTAAAGCAAACACCCAATCAACTTCCTATACAGTGTTTTATTTACCATAGGAGAAGAACCCGCTTCTTCAAGCTTAACTCTTGAAAGGAAGGGAGTCTTGCTTGACTTGCAATCTTTCATGTTGAAATTGTTCAGAAAATATAAAGCATAATTTGACTGATGTACTTTTATTCCATGTTGGGATTGAGAAATTTCGAGACACAAGAATTGGCTCAACAACCCCAAATCAGTCATAGAAAATGCATGGTTCATTGCATCCTTCAAGGAGGCAATCTCTTTCTTTGAACTTCCTGTAATCAGAAGGTCATCCACATAGAAGACAATAATCATCAAAGAACCATGAATCAGCTTCAAATAAACATTAGTATTAGACTTGCATCGAACAAAACTCAATGACAGCAGAAAGCCATCAATCTTGGCATACCCCTGGGGGCTTGCTTGAGCCCATACAATGATTTCTTTAACCTGCACACAAAATATGGATTAGAAACAAACCCTTGAGGTTGCTACATGTAAATATATTCAGTAATATCTCCATTCAGGAAACCACACTTCACATCCATGTGATGTACCTCCCATTGCTTCAAAGCTGCAACGGCTAAGGCTAGCCTTATGGAGTCCATCTTTGCCACTGGTGCAAAGTTTTTATTGTAGTCAATACCATGTACCTATGAGTAGCCGTTAGCTACCAATATTTCCTTATATTTCAAATTTGAACCATCAGCAGCAAAATTAGCTTTGAAAACCTACTTACATTGAACTAGCTTCCTCCCTGGGGGAAGATCAACCAGTTCCCAAGTGTTGTTCTTCTGGAGTGAGCTGAATTCTTCTTTCATGGTTGTTTTCCATCTTGTATCATGTGCTGCATCTTAATATTTATATGAGTCTGATTCAACCTTCAGATATCACTTCTCTGCAAACAAAGGATCTTTCATACACAAGGCACTCTCAAATTGAGATCTAGTCCTCCTAGGATCACTATGATTTCCATCTAGTTCCCCAATTGCATGAATGGTATTTGCTGCCCATTTTGGTATTTTAGGAATACCAAGATCTGCAATTAAATCAACATTATCATACATATCAGAATCATCAAACTCATTTGTCTCTCCACTTACATTCAATGGTTCTGGTGGTGAAGAAGACTCTCCAACTTCAACTGCTGCTAAAGGCTCTTCTTGGAACTAAACACTCCTTTCAATGAAGGATTTGTTTGTGCTCAAGTTAATAAGAATGTACCCTTTTGAATCTTTAGAATACCCAAAAATAGGCACTCTTGGCTTTGGGGCTGCAAATCCTTCCTCTTTTCAGTTGGAATTCTAGCCCACGCCTTTGAGCCAAAAATCCTGAAATGGGTCACATCTAGCTTGTGCCCACTCCAAGCTTCGAAAGGAGTCATACCATAAAGATATTTATGAGGCACCCTATTTTGGATATAGGATACACAATTTATAGCCTCGGCCCAAAACTTTGGTGGCAAAGTCTTAGCCTCCATCATACAGGTTGCCATCTCCTTCAGTGGTCTGGAGTCTTTCTCTCAACAACACCATTTTGCTGTGGTGTGTAAGGGATTGAATGCTGCATATGAATACCTACATCTTCACAATATTGAATGAAATCAGACTTGACATACTCACCCCCATTGTCAGATCTGAGGATCTTGAGTCTCCTCCCAGACTAGTTTTCAACCAAGGCCTTAAAGACTTTGAAGAGGTCAAAAACTTCAGACTTGTGCTTTAGGAAGTAAACCCAACAATACATGGAAACGTCATCTATGAAGGTCAATGCATATTTGGCTTGAATCATTGATATATGAGGAAATGGACCAGCAACATCACTGTGGATCAACTCAAGAGGTGCATAGGTTCTCTCATGACTAGCTCTCTCAAATTTATGCTCTGGGTGTTTTCCTAGGATACAACCTTGACAGACTCCCTTGGAAAACTTAATCTTTGGTAAACCTATGACCATATATTTTTCACTTAGATCAGAAAGATACTTATA
Source organism: Pseudotsuga menziesii (assembly GCA_001517045.1). Taxonomy (NCBI): domain Eukaryota; kingdom Viridiplantae; phylum Streptophyta; class Pinopsida; order Pinales; family Pinaceae; genus Pseudotsuga; species Pseudotsuga menziesii. The sequence goes on from LPNX010947882.1 coordinate 89,925, forward strand.
GTTAAGATGGAAAAATATTTCATGCCAAAGCTTGCTTGCCTCATTAGCATGAATCAGAAGATCAGAGGGGTTTGAGTAGGGTAGAAAATGTGAAAACATGCATACCTTCGAAGTGTGATCTACAACACCTTTTGCAATGACTTTACCATTCGAGATCTCTGTGATCTCAACATCATCAGGGGAGAATATGACCTTCTTTGGAGACCCTGTGTGAGTCATTTGATACACTAACAAGAGGTTAGAGGCAAGACCTGGAACATACAACACATTATTGAACTTACCATGGTCAAGATAAATCCTTCCTTTCCCCAAACTGTTAGTGAGAGAGTCGTCTCCCAACACTATTGGTGGACCTTTTGACATGTCAAGAGAGGAGAATGCCTCCTTGGTTGAAACCATATGTCTAGAAGCTCCAGAGTCAATGATGAAGCTAGGTGAGCTTGATGTGCTAGCAACCAAAGCATGTACTCTCTCTCTGTTGTTTGAATTCGATCATCCTTCCCTCTTCTTTGAGTAATCAGGAAGGGAGATGTTATTATTCTCTAGGAGTTGGGTCAACATGTCAATTTGCTTCTTCATACAAGAGCTCTCAGGATGATAGCCCTAACTGTAGTATGTGCACTTGCTCATTTCTCCTTTGTTCTTCTTCTTCTGGAAGTTGTTCTTGGAGCCTTGGGGCTCCTCTTGATACTTGTTCTTGTCTCTATTTTTCTTAGGTGGCTTCTTAGATTTATTCTTGCCTTTTGAATCCACCCTCGAATCTCCAGCAACCAAATCTTGGTCTTTGGAAGGTTTGATGGTGCCCATCATCACCAGTTTATCTTGTTCTTATGTGAGGGATTCCATGAACTCTACAAGATTAGGCATCTTCCAGGCTCGAGTAGTCAACTTTGTGGCATGAAAGGTTGAAACAAACACTGAATAGTCAGGGCCAAGCTTTGAGAGTATGGCCAAAACTAGTTTCTCTTCCTTATTTTCAATTCCACAATGTTTTAGCTACAAAGCAAGGGCTTTGAACTTGGAAAAGTAGAGTTGCAGGGATTCGAAGCTGTTGGGACTCAAAGAGATCAAATCATTCTTGATTTGATGTCCTCTCATCTCATATGTCTTACCAAAAATCTCTACAAGCTTCTCCCACACTTCATTAGTTGATGTCAATCCATCAAGATGGAAGAGGTGGTCTCTTGAAATGCTCAGACACAAAAGACCATAGGCGTCATCCCTCCTATTGTGCCATTTAATTTTCTCTGCTACTGCATTGGGCTCTGCCTCAATTTCCATAGTCACCCTGTAGAGACCTTTCACTCTCAAGAGCATCTCCATCTTTGCTTTCCATTCAAATAAATTAAATGGAGTCAAGATGATCTTTTGAGATTGATCCATAGCTCAGAAAATGTGCCCTTCAGTCAACAAAATATGCTCCCAATCAAGATGTTGAACCTGCAATAGCAATATGGAAGGATATAAATTGATCTACAAAGGCTCTGATACCATGTGGAAATTGAACCCAAGTGATAGAACAATTGCACTCACAAAATTGCTAATCAAACATGCAAAATTTCAAACAATTGGAGCATAACACTAATCTATATTGAATAAGTGTATAATAGCCAAACTTATGAAGTCATAGGATGTTGCAATATATAATTACATGAGATATTTGAATGCATAAGGATGCCATTCAAAATAGTCAAAAATTAGGCTTACTAAATCTAGTCAAATCCCCCATAGATGCAAAAAGTAGTTTCCAAATCCACTTAGAGGCTCATGGATTGGAAAATTCAAGTAGGAAAGCCAATAAGGGATGGAAAGACAACTCATACATGCTTTTATTAGGAGAAAAAGATGGATGATGATGAGGGCAAAAAACAAGTCAACTACACCTAGTCTTACTTTCCCTTTTGCCTTATTTCTCAATAAAACAGGAAACTTAGCAGAAAAAAGTATATATGCACTTTAGAGGATTTGGAATAAAGAAGACATGCTAAATATGGTTTCCAGGAGGTTTCCCAAGCGCTCCATGACTCAGTTTTAGCAAGTTTGACTTCTATGGCATGTGGAAGACAACTTGCATAGAGTGGAATATAGGAAACTAGGAAAATAAGACAAAAATGGATTAATTATTGTTTAAGGTAGGTAACTATGGGTTGATTATTCTAAAAATTGAAGTGCTAGAGCTGACCATGAAGCTAGAATCCTCACTGGTAGGATATACTGGTGTAGGAATGATGCAGATTCATTCACAACTAGATAACATTACGCTGCAACTCCAGGACATTAAAAAAAGGAAGTAATTCTAAGAATAAATCTAGTGTACTAGATGTAGAACTGAAGGAAACCATAAGGACGATTTCTCGACATTCATGAACTATGTCACAGTGGGAGCACTGAACCCAATAAATACACAAGGGATGCCTTGGTGTAGAATATTCCAGAAAAGAGGACATCGGTCGAAATAATTCTTGTAATTATAGAATATTGTAAGTGCATCAACTATTTTATATTGTAAATTTTGTAAATCAATAGGCCACGATGAGAAGGATTGCAAAGAATTCTAGATATTGCAGGAGAAAATGGTCGACACTTATTAAATGAAAATTGAAGAGAAGATGCAAGATGAGAAGAATCAAGCTCAATATCCACAAGCTCAGTATGCCCAACTCGAGTATCCAAAAATTAAATACCCACATCAACAATACCCTCAACCAAGGCGGGGTAGAAATTTTGGAGATCGTAAGGAGAATGATTTGGTCGTGTAAGAGGCCAAATCATATGTTATAACTGTGGACAACCAGTACATTCTGCTAGGGATTGTGCAATCCCTACAAAGACATGTTTGTATCGTAAATCCTTTGATCATATTGTCGAACTATGTATGTAGTTGATTGTGAAGTGGAAGGCTATAAATGTGGAAAATCCAAACCCTCCACAGAATCCAAATCCAAATCCCAACCATAATATCCAGATGATTTCTACCGAGCCAAGGGAACCAAATATTCTTGCCATGACAATGGGAGGTGTTGCGGCTAGAGCATACCAAGATACATAGCATGACCAACCACGGGTGCGACGAACAACACAAAATAAAGTGTGGTTCGACGTCCAAATAGAAAAGGAAGTAATATTGGACACACGACCAGAATTCGTCGACAAGAATCAAGCATCGACATCTCCTCCTACAATGCCAAGAAGACCGATAATGGAGATGCCTGAAATATTAGATCAACTATTCCAAAATAAATCAATGGGAACAGTTAGTAATCTTAAATATTTTTTTAAAATTTTCTTATCACTAATGCATGATAAAGATGTTGTCACGTAATTGACATCTCTAATAGAATAACATCAATAAGAAGTGTGAACAAATAGAAGAGTAAACTAGTTGGGAAAAATATTAAATATCGGTCGCAAGTTAAGACTAACTCCCCATATAGGAGATTACGATATGGATTACATTATCATGGATTACAAAGTATCCATGAAAAAGTGTGCAAGAATTGCATGGTATGTGCGATGGTTAGGATTTGAGGCAAATAAGCTACCTATCTATGAAGGTATACCTAAACTTGCATCTTTTCTAACAGAGTTTGAAGAAAAAGTCACAAAACATCAATGCTTGTGTAACCTAAACCTTGTGCTGAAATCGTAACCCACCAGATGGTGGGTCACACATAAAGAATTATCTCAGAATGGCCACAATGTCGAAGATTACTAGAGATAAGGTTTGAAGAAGAAATTATTTATACTAGTCAAAAGTATACAGTATCATGTTGACCATTATCGTGTGACATGGGTGGCATGTCTGTGACAGGAATGGGTTCATCAATTCATACATACATTAGACATGATACAAAGGAGCTGGTATACATCAGTTGAACTAAGATGAGGAACTATTGAATGGGATGAATTAGCTACTAGCTTCATACACACATTTTCATTAGAGGAAATTTGAGGTCTAAAATGGGCCTCCTAAGGAAAATAAAAAAATAATAGTTAAAATGATAAAATAATAGTTAAAATAATACAATAATAGTTATTAATTTTGGAGGAAGAATGAAAAAAAAAAAAATTTGTTCGTATTTTTGGCATATCTCCTTGTAGTTTGACTCAAATTATGAGTGGGAGAGCTCGTTGGATGTGGAATTTAATTCTGCATCCAACGAGTACCCACACTGCATACTTTTGACAGATGCCGCTACCCCAACAATAAGAAATACTTGAAAAAATGTGATGATGATTATGAGTGGGAGAGCTCGTTGGATGTGGAATTTAATTCCGCACCCAACCAGTGCCCACACTGCATACTTTTGACGGATTTCACTACCCCAAAAATAAGAAATACTTGAAAAAATGTGATGATGACATCATCATCACATTTTTTCAGGTATTTCTTATTTTTGGGGTAGTGACATCCGTCAAAAGTATGTAGTGTTGGTACTCGTTGGATGTGGAATTAAATTCCGTATCCAATGATCTTTCCTGCTCAAAATTTGAGTAAAAACACAGGGAGATATGTCAAAAATATGAACCAAAAAAGTAGTTTTATTTTATGACAAATATGTCAATTCAACCATTATGGTTGACTCATTTTATTGAAATTCTATTGGTTCCTGAATTCCAACTCACAAAATTGATTGTTGGCACGTTTTCTTATAAGGCCCATTTTAGACCCCAAATTTCCTCTAATGAATTTGTTCATGATCATCTATCGATTGATGCCGCATTGTAAGTTATCAAAATAAAGATATTTGAAGATGTCCCCATCGTAATAACACACTTCAATCAGTGAGGCACAATAGTTTATAATTGGATGGAGTACTACAATGTGACAAGAGAACCTAACAACAATGGCCCACTTGATGTAAACATAGTTGTGTTTGAACGTACTATTAGAATTTGAATTCCATTTAGATATTCAAGAAAATAGTTAAAATAATGTTTGCAGTAAATGGAGAATGAAGATACAAACTGAAAAAAACAAACCACACTGGAAACAGACAAGTATTACTCAGGAATTTACAGTATTATTCACAATAATAATATTCGTTGTTACAATAGTTTACATAGGAAAAGAATTCAAATAAATTAGGGATAGATTCAAATCTATCCACTCAATGTGACTATATCTAACTAACCATCTAACTCATGGTGGCTCAATCAATATTAGAGTCCAATAAATCAACTCCCAGATGTCCAACAATTCAATCAATCAGTGATATCTAGTTAACTCAATGCAACTCAGTGTGGTAGGTGGGAAAAGACGCCTACTCCACATGTAGCCATGCATTAGCCATACAAATCTTGCGCTAGCTAACTAATTGTGAACTAACTGAAAGTAACTGGGGGATAACTAAGACTGGCTAGTACTAACTCCAACTAACTGAAGCAGGTTGGTGTCGGGACTCCCAGTGGCTCCTAAAATGTAGAGATTGGTCTAGGAGGTGCCCAAATTGATGCATGCACATGCAGTAAGTGGAAGTTAACCTCTAGCAATGTTTACCATACTCTAGTGATTGGTACATGTGGCCCCTTAGGCCAAGTGGACCCATTTGTACTAGTGGACCCAAATAATTAATTAAGGTTCCTAAGTTATGCTAAATTTATTAATCTGTCACAGTAATCTAGGGACTAAAACACAATCTCATAAGATATTTCAGACAATTAAGCATGAAAATGGCATAATGGTGCTGTAATACGAGTGGCAGCTATTGCCGCCTTTTCACACACCTGGGTCACGTGGCAGAAATCTTCAAGCCACTCGGTGTGTCCTTGGGGGAAAGTCTCGAGTCAAGGTTGTCACCTTGTTCTAGACTCCTTCGTTTAGGCTCAACTCCTAACGAATCCAAGGGGGGTAGACCCTATTAAGTTACTAAGGATGATTTCTTAGTGTGATGATGTTAAACTGAATCAATTACTTAGGAGTTTGAATATTTTAACTATAAACAATTAAAGATGACGAGATGCGAAAAACAAACACACGAAAGCACAAAGCTGATACACAATATATATATGAAGCAAAAAATGACCAGTGCCTTAAAATGGATTCAAATCAATAAGATCAATGTGCTTGCATGCGATTGGAGTGAATGTTTTGTGATTGCATCTTGTTATGTTTTAAAATTGAAGTATGAGTTGATTAAATTAGGCAAAAGGGGGGACTCCAGATATACCCGAGAGTACTTGGAGTATGTCCAAAAATAAACCTTCACGGCTACCCGCAAGGAATATGTGGGCTGAAATGGAGTCTCTGGGGCTATTTTTCATAACGCACCCGTTAGGGTGTGACAGAGATCGGCGCCCTGAGGTCACTTTTCAAAATTTCCCGCTTCCTTTGGGTATTTTGCCACCGTAAAGGTTTGATCTAGGTGTTGGATTTTCACCTGATGGTTTGTAAGTTGGGGAGAGTGAGTCCTAATTACACTAGTCACTCAAGTATTTTGATACATCTTGACTTATTGGATGAACCGCAGCCAAGTGCAGAGCATACACACTGGAGTCTCGTAAATTTTAACAAGTTTTAAACTGGGTGTTCTTGTTTAAAAGAAAACCCTCCAAGAACCTCTTTCGATCCAAGTGGATCTCAATCAGGGAATCAAGGAGGGGTAAATTTTATAGTTGCTTATAAAAAAAATATAGAAAAAATAAAAAAGATACACAATTCAGATTTCTTAATTAATCCTACCACGAATCTCTTTCCCCTTTCGGGTCAATCGGGAAATCGTGGGGTAAGTATTACGATTACTTTGAAATGTGAGATATGGAGTATGGAATTAATAAAAAAAATCAAGTATACTACCCTGCAAATCAGATCAATTCTAGTAAAAAATAAATAAGCATAAAATGACGAAAAGGGCACCGGCGCAAATCCCCCCAGGGGGGATGGGGAATGGGCTCGAAAGAGCCTATTCAAAAAATGATTTTATATATTATTGGTTACAGAATCAGAGAATTGAAATTATCAGAAACTTATTGTTCCTTATACAGGATGAAATGAAGATTTTACAACTTTGGAAAAATTTTGAGTTTTTAGTGAAAAGGGAGACCCCTGGGGGGATTTGAGCACTCCTGAGGCCACTTCGGACAGCAGCTTCCTTTATTTTATGTCAGAACTGCTAAAATAAAATGATCATGTTATAATAACAAATTCCCAAAATAAATTTAAGAGTACCTTTGGATCAACCTACCTTATCTCACAAAAAATGAAGTTAAGACTAGCTAAAACAAGCGAAAGGGAACCAAGGAAAGCAAGCTTTCCTTGGGATCTTGTCCTGCTGTTTGTGCATCCAATTAAAGTGCACTGATATTTCAGAATATTAAACTTATCATATAGGAAATGAAACTACCTTAACAGCAAGCTATGAATTTTCACTAAATTGCTTGCGAAAATAAGGTACTTTTAGCTAGATCTCTTGAAATTGAACTTTAGGTGCAAAACAAAAATAAGATATAGAATTTAGAAGGGATATTAATAATTATATCTATGTGTATTTTTCTTAGTGATATAGATCAGAGTAATAAGAAACCTTTAAAGTAACCAGTTTGAGGAAAGTTTAAGAATTTTTTAAGGAGAGAGAGGGGAAGAAAGGTGCTTGTTGTTGAAGCAGATCTGCATAGAAAACTTGGTAGTGAAGCACCAAGGGGCATGATCTTAGAAATATTTGCTGGAAATCAATGGAATCAAACCTGAACCATAGATATTCCAGTCACGATAAACCTATAAGCTACAACACAACTCCTGCAAACAGAATTATCAAATCTGAAGATACATATGAGAAGGGGATGATACAGCATGCAAATAATCTTATTTAACATCCAGGTATTAACTCATTCAAACATATGCAACAAATAGAAGTAATTAATATTACTTACAATGAACTATCCTTATGATCTCAATAACCATTCAGACAGACAATAGTTAAGTGCAAAAAATTGGAAAAATAGCAGTTTCACCTCGAATGCAGCATGACAATGACAATCCACACATGAAAGGTACTCCACAATTGACCCTCCAAAGCTTTTCTTTATTTCAACAAATGAATATTAGTACACAGTTACAATGGCAAGCCCTTCAGTCCAGCTCTAACTAGCTTGGAAGAGGGAGCCTCAAGCAGGATATATACAATTTACAGGCCATCCAGCCTAGGGGGGGGGCACAATTCCTCATGGAATCAAGTGAAATCAACTGATGGAGAGTTCATCAATGCAGAACTGAAGCTGGACTAAGCCTACTTGTCAACCAGGGGCTTGATTGAGCTGACACATCAACCCATACACCAACACATCGGCCCATAGAGCATCCAGGAGAGTCCACACGTGTGGAGGAGAGAGAGAGGGCGCAATTCCCCATGAAGATAGTTGTATATCAACTCTGGATCTGATTTGATCCCCTCCTTCAGTCAAGGATTTGTTAGATCCAGTCAATCTGCTCCAGATCTGATTGATTTCAATCAAATCAGTTGAGAATCCACTGATTTATTGATTTTGGATTTGCTCCATTATTCATCAATTTATTAATTAAAATAATCAATAATTTATTTTTGGGGCTTTCTCACCTGAGTGATGGAAGATCACTCAAAACTTAGGAAATAGTGGGTCCATGGGTTTACATCGTGCTCTTAGCTTGAAAATGAGCACCTACATGACTGAAACCGATTATTTGGCCCACTTTTATTACAAACTCAATTTTTCCAATTAAACTATTAAAAAATAGCCTAAGTTTTGGAAAAATTAAAATTTAATAAAAAACACTAAAAAAACTAAAAAATGGAAAAAATGGAAAACACCTAAGGGGACTTAGACATGTTCATATGACTAAAAAATGATGTCTAGCATGCTTATACATTGACACATAGACTCTAATAACCTCAATAGGCCTAAATGCCAAGACGACCACCCCAACTTTGGAGGTATGAAGAGAAAAACTCAGAAATTATCAGTCATTTATTCAACAACCAATAATAACCAAGGGAAAAAACACCCTCGGCTGATCGGATTGACAAATGAAGTCTAAGAGACCAAGTCTTTTACAGACACTATCATGCTAGAAAATTTATTACAATTCCCCCATGGGGTATGAACATGTGATATAGTACAACAAGCACTTCCCAGAAGTACTTCCAAAGGTCTTTCGAAGTCCGAACAAGTTAACCTTGTCCGGTTCACCAGGCTCACTTGATAAAAAAAAACCACTAAGTACAACTTAGGTGGTAACAACAGCTCTGTATAATCAATAAATAATGAGTAATACAATACAATGATCATGCAAGATGCATGAATTCCAAGATAATTCGAATACTCAAGGAGGTCATTCGAATTGAATGGATGTCTGTAGCTTAACTGAATGTCATCCATAGTCAACACACATAGTTAACCACCAAGCTAATCAATAACTGACTCTCACCTAAGTCCTAACTAAAGCAGAGTGCAATAGATGACTGAGTCTAATTGAAAGTGACTCGTCACATGTAACTACATGTCCAACTGAAGGAGGTAGTGCATCCATAACTCCAAGTATCTCTGATGGAGTTAACTAAAGTAAACATGTCTTCAGAAGTGGTTGTAGGCGCATGTGTTAGCTCCAGTTCATTAATAATGACAAAAAATAATAAAACGATGAATGGATGCACCTTCACAACTCAAGTTAACTAATTGTAACAATCAGTTACAATTAGGTGCATTTATGACACTTAGATCACCCCAGAAATGCTCCCTGTTTGAAGGAGGAAGCCCAGTTAGCCTCCCCGACTGAAGGAGAAGGCTTAGTTGGCCTCATTAACTAAAGGAGGGCATGGGTGAGCTCATGCTAATGTCATAGTGTGCTCATCTGATGCCAAGTAAGTCAATTAAACTTAGGATAGTGGGTAAATAGGAAAAAATTGACCAAATAAGTATGCATGTTGGGTAAATGACTCCAACACACCCCCTTAAGCTATACTCAGGAGGAGTAGAAAAAATGCATAAAATTCTAGGGGCCTGGAAAAAAAGGCCATAGGTCACCCTATACAATAAAGTAACTGCTTAATATAACCAAGGAAATGGGAAAAACCTCATGGGAAAAATACACCCCCTCAAACTAAGCAGTAAATCAAGAAATTTTTGGTTCTTCTATGCAGTAGCATCCTAAGACCGTGCATGTGAACCTCTGAATCCAAAATAAATGAATATGTCTAGAGGAATATTCCTCTTTGGAATAAGAATAATGTGCTCAAATGAATCATGAACATAGACAGCTGCAGGATGAAAATTGGACCCATGTAGAGCAACTGAAATCAACTGATAAGAGAGAAAAAGTTCTTGAGGATTCGAACCATGTGTGGAACACTAAAGAAATGGATATGTTGCAGCCTTGAACAAAAAACCATGAGTGGTAAAATCAGCCCCAAGTCTTAGGAGCAAGTGTCCAAGCGGATGCAGAATGTCTTCCTCTTTACTAGTTCTGTGAGGAGATGAGCATGTGACCGAAGGTAGAGAAGCCCCAGGACTGTGGAGAGTGAATGCTTGAGATCCATAATCTTATATAGCTTCAAAAATAGATAATTATTCACAAAATAAAATATCATCAACCTCATAAGAGGAAACTAACACCAAATCCCCAGCAGCAAATTTGAAGAAGAATTGCAGTACTTGATTTTTCACACTGAAATTGGTGAGAGCAGCTTCAAGCAGTACTGAAAGCTCTTGGAATATAAAATTCAAACCAGTTAATATCAGATCATATATAAATGAGATAATATCATATCCAATAATGTTCGTATCATATCCAGAGAAATGGTCAACCGAGACTGTGGATGCACAGTTGTCTTTTTCTTCAAAATTCTGAATTTTGGTGCATGCAAACCTGCAAGAATTTGCTGGAAGATCTAGATCATGGGGAGAGAATTGATCACTCTTGTAATCTGATATTTTTTTCAAAATATCGAAGTTATTACATATTTTCACACCAGTAGCAACATTAGCAGGAGAAAAATCAAATTTCTCTTCACTTTCGAAAGCAATTGCTGGCAAATTTTGCATAGAATTCAAAGGAAAATCACTGGTGAATGTTTGCATGGAAGCACAGCAGTGTTTTTCTTCAATATCAGAGATTCAAATGTCTTCTTTCATTTCATACATATGAGGAGATAAGACATCATAGATCTCACAAACTTCCGGAGCATCAGGAGAAGGAGTCACTACAAGGAGACTTTCTTCAATTCGAATTGACTGTGTAGAAGATTCTGCTTCTTCTTCATCTTGAACAACTTCATCAGAGAGAGTAGAGGCTGATAATTTTGAGTAAAGAAATATTGTGGTGCTAGATGTGATCTCCAAAGTGCTATTATGATCCTCATTGTGCTTGCCAAAGGTTCTGTCCAATTTTGTCCAGAGATCCTTTGGGTATTCATCAGAACCAATAAGGTAGCGCAAGCTAGGAGAAAGGGCCAGACATATTGCTACAAAATATCTATCACCATCATTTAGCTAGTCATTCTCATTCTCACAAGACTTGTTTCCAAGTCCAATAGACACCTCATAGAGACCTTGTCTCTTCAGAGATGCAATCATCTTCAACTTCAATTCTGAATAGCTTGTGAATGGGGTGAGAAGAGGGACAGATTAGTCCATTCGAAGTTGTACTTGCAAAAACACAAAAAATTCACTTTAAGGTCGAACAGCCTGCACATTTTAGGTTTTCATCACACCCAGCATAATTGATCAAGAAATCTTGATTAACAATTCCTTAACTTGGGGTATTAAGTGGTAAACCTTCGGCTTCTGGTGCAATGTTGGAATTTGAGATTTTGCTCAATTTTTCATGAAATATTCGTCAAAAACCATGTTTTTGAAGAGAATGATATTCATCCCATCATGAGATTTGATACCATATTAATCTTTCACAGTAATCTAGGGACTAAAACATAGTCTCATAAGAGATTTCAGACAATTAAGCATGAAAACGACATAATGGTGCTGCAATAGGAGTGGCATCTCTGTATAATCAATAAAGAATGAGTAATACAATACAATGAGCATGCAAGATGCATGAATTCCAAGACAATTCGAATACTCAAGGAGGTCATTTGAATAGAATGGATGTGTGTAGCTTAACTGAATTTCACCCACAGTCAGCACACATAGTTAACCACCAAGCTAATCAATAACTGACTCTCAACTAAGACCTAACTGAAGCAGAGTGCAATAGATGACTGATTCTAACTGAAAGTGACTCATCACATGTAACTGCATGTCCAAGTGAAGGAAGTTGCACATCCATAACTCCAAGTAGCTCTGATGGATTTAACTAAAGTAAACATGTCATTAGAAGTGGTTGTAGGTGCATGTGTTAGCTCCAATTCATAAATAATGACAAAAAATAGTTAAACAATGGATGGAGTTGCCTTCACAACTCAAGTTAACTGATTGTAACAATCAATTATAAATTAGGTGCATTTATGACACTCATATCACCCGAGAAATGCTCCCTATTTGAAGGAGGAATCCCAACTAGCCTTCCCGACTGAAGGAGAAGGCTTAGTTGGCCTCATTGACTGAAGGAGGGCGTGGGTGAGCTCGTTCTAATGTCAAAGTGTGCTAATCTAATGCCAAGTACGTCAATTAAACTTAGGATAGTGGGTAAATAGGCCAAAATTGACCAAATAAGTGTGCATGTTTGGTAAATGACTCCAACAAAATTAATCTAATAGACATTTGACCAAGGAAGGATTAATAATCCTAACACCCCCCTTGAATCCTAACTTGTACAACCGTGGACCCTAGTAAAAAAACTATAGGTCACCCAAATACATTATAAAAGACAAGAATAAAAATGGTTTTTAATACAACCAAGGAAATAGGGGAAAACCTCATGGGAACCCCCCCCCCCCCCCCCCCCCCCCCCCCCCCCCCCCCCCCCCCC
>LPNX010947882.1:103090-138181 GCA_001517045.1 Pseudotsuga menziesii
TTGCTGGAGGAGTATCATGCAACTGATATTCTTCGAACTGGACACTTCTTTCAATGAAGCATCTTCTAGTTGCAACCTCCATCGGTTTGTAATATTTTTCATCTTCTGCATATCCCAGCAAAATGCATTCACTACTTTGGGCTTGGAAGGTCTTCCTCTTGTCAAGTGGTATTCTGGCTCAAGATTTGGAACAAAAAAATCTCAGATGAGAGATATTGGGGTTATAACCATGTAGTGCTTCGAATGGAGTGACCCCGACCACTAAATTGTGGGGCACCCTATTTTGCAAATATGAAGCATAGTTTACTACTTCAACCCAAAGAGAAGGAGGTAGATGTTTGACATGGAGAAGGAATGTTTCCATCTCTTTCAATGATCTATTCTTCTTCTCAGCCACACCATTCTGTTGTGGTGTGTATGGAATTGAGTGTTCCATTTGAATACCCTATGATTCACAGCAACTTTGGAAATATCCTTTGATGTACTCTCCTCTTTTATTAGATCTTATTGACTTGATCTTCTTATTGAAATTGTTCTCAACCATAGCCTTAAAAACTTTAAAAGTCTCAAAAACTTCTTATTTTTGTTTCATGAAGTAGATCCAGCAGTACCTAGAACAATCATCAATAAGGTGAGGAAGTACCTGCAACCATTAATGGAGTTTTTGGGCATAGGTCATACTACATCACTATGTATCAAATCAAGTGTAGATGTAGCTCTATGTGCCTTCCCAATATCATACTTATTTTATGGATGGTTACCTACCAAGCAACCGACACATACTCTATCGAAAGTTTGGATGGAGGGAAAACCTTCAACCATTTTATCATTGTGGAGTAGCTTCAGATATTTGAAATTGAGATGGCCAAATCTCTCATGCCAAATATTGCTAATGTTGTTAGCATGAGACAATAAAGCTGTAGGAGGAGAAATAGGTAATAAATGTGAGAACTCATAAGCTTTGGTAGAATGATTTGCAATACCTTTCGCTACAAGTAGTCCAATGTATTTTTCTCTAATATCAATTGATTCTAAATCAAATGTAACTCTCTTGGAAGAGCCTGTATGATTCATCTAATAAATAGACAATAGGTTAGAAGCAAGGGAGGGCACATATAGGACATTCTTGAACTCACCATGCTTCACTTTGACTGAGCCCCTTCCTTCTGCTGGAATCTGGGAATCGTCTCCCATGTGAATGTTAGGCCCCTTTGATAGTGAGGGGGTAGAGAAGGATTCTTTGGAAGAAACAATGTGGTTGGAAGCTCCAGAACCTATTATGTATGCTGAGGATGAAGATATATTTCTTTTCAAAGCATGACACATTTTAGTATCTTCTATATATGGTTCTTCATCAGGCTTCTTTTCTCTTGGGGAAGCAATGTTATGCTGATTGAGAAGAGCTGTCATTTCATCAATTTCCTTCCTCATACAATGATCTTCAATATCGTACTCCTTTTCACAATAGTGACATAAATTATTTTTAAAATTATTCTTCTTAGATCTGGAGGACCCTTTGGAAGTTTTTTCATTATTTTTAGGCTTCAAATGAGTTGTTTTTGGCTCCTTCTTCTTTGATTTCCCCTTTTCTTACACTTTGGAAGAGTCAAAAACTAGGAGAGCTTGATCTTTGGAGGTGTTGATGACTCCCATTCGCATCAACTTGTCTTGCTCTTTAATTAAGGACTCGTAAAAAGAATCTAATGAAGAAACTTTCCAAATAGGAAAGATTTCCTGCTTGGAATGAAATATGGAAACAAATACAGAATACTCAGAGCCTAGTTTGTTGAGTATGGAAAGGACATTCTACTAATCCTTCTACTCTATTCTGTACTATCTACATTAAAATACCAGAGACTTGAATTTAGTAAAGAATTGCTCAATAGTCTTGAAAATGATGGGATGTAAAGATACCATCTCATTCTCCAAAATGTGTCCCCGAATCTCATCTTGTTTGTTAAAAAAGCTATCAATATTCTCCGAGGATTCTCTCGGAGTCCTCAAGCCTTCTAGGTGGAAGAGGAGATCTATGGATATATAAGTACATAAGTACTTGAATGCTTATCACAACGGTTCATAAACTTGTTCCTGTCAACTGGATGATGAATCTCATGCTCCCATCCATGTATGATCCTGTGGTAGCCATGTGTGCACAAGGGTAGCTGCATATCAATCCTCCAATCAAGATAATTGGAAGTTGTGAGGATCTGTGGTTTAGGAGTTTGAGAACTCATAATTGCTCCGGCTGAAATACTTCAAAAATTTCACACAAGCTACGTAGCACCTATCAATTTCACTGCAATAACACACTAAAACATATGAACTATTAGAATCATGCTTTTCCTCTCGACATGAACATATGTTCAGGGTTCATCACGCGCTCTCTGTTACTTTGAATAAATCCAGAGCTAGAAAATCATAGGGGAATTTTGTGGAAACCCGCAGTTGCTTTTGATGTTTGATGCGGAGAAACAAGCATGAAACCTACCTAAGAAGGCTTTGATACCATATTAGAATTTTAATTTCATTTAAATATTCAAGCAGATATTTCTAATAATGTTTTCAGTAAATGGAGAATGAAGATACAAATTGAACAAAACAAATCACACAGGAAAAGAACAAGTAATGCTCAAGAATTTATAGTATCATTCACAATAATAATATCTGGTGTTACAATAGTTTACATAGGAAAATAATTCTAATCAACTAGGGATGGATTCGAATCTATCCACTGGATGTGATTGTATATAACTGACCATCTAACTCATGGTGAGTCGATGAATATTGGAGTCAAATAAATCAACTCCCATATGTCCAACAACTCAATCAATTAGTGACAGCTAGTTAACTTAGTGCAACTAAGTGTGGTAGGTGGGGTGCCTACTCCACATGCAACCATGCATTATCCATGCAAAGATTTATCTATTTAACTGATTGTGAACTAACTGAAAGTAACTGGGGGATAACTAAGACTGACGAGTACTAACTCCAACTAATTGAAGTAGGTTGGTGTCAGGACTTCTAGTGGCTCCTAAAATGTAGGGATTGTTCTAGGAGGCACCCAAACTGATGCATGCACATGCAATAAGTGGCACTTAACCTCTAGCAGTGTTCCCTACACTCTAGTGACTGGTACATGTGGGCCCATTAGGCCAAGTGGACCCATTTGTACTAGTGGACCCAAATTATTAATTAAGGTTCCTAAGTTAGGATAAATTAATCTAATAAACTTTTGACTAGGGGAAGATTAGTAATCCCAACAGGTACGTGCACAATGGAAGGATTTGTTATTTCTAGCGACCAATTTCTGAATCCACTAAAATACAATAAAGTAAATATTATAACCCTAGAGAATCCAAAATTTTCCAATATTGGAGATTACTAGGATGATTAGATTGTTGGGAAAATCACAGATCTATTGCATGAGTTTCAATATTAGTTCCCTATGAAATTCTCATAGATGAAAGGGATTGCTAGAGACCTTCAAGAAATGAATATGCCTTTAAATCCTGATGCAAAACCTATCAAGCAACGACCATACCAATTGACTCTGTGGGATAAAGAAAAATTCAAGGAAGAGCTTGAACGAATGTTGGATGTAGGTATCATAGAACTTGTATAAGAATCAGAATGGGTAATCCTGATAGTAGTGTAAGATAAAAATACTACTAGTGAAGTGCGGATTTGTGTCAACCTAATAAAATTGAATGATGCTTGTTTACATGACCCATTTCTGACTCCATTTACAGATGAGGTACTAGAGAGTGTTGGGGGTCAATAAATTTACTCATTCACTGATGGGTCCTCTAGATACCATCATATTATAAGGAAAAAGGAAGACTGACATACAAGAACCTTTGTGATGGAGTGAGGTTGTTTCCAATACATGGTAATTCCCTTTGGACTAAAGAATGCTCCTGCTATTATTTCTAGAATACTAGTGGTTGCCTTCAAATAATTTATTCATAATTTTCTTGAGGTCTACTTTGACGATTGGACAATAGTTGGGCTCCTTAAGGACCATATTTAGAGGCTTAGGATGATGTTGGAACGATGTTACTAATATAAAATTACACTGAAATTAAAGAAATGTATATTTTGTGCCCCATTTTCAATTCTATTGGGCCATGTAGTTTGTCGCAATGGAATCTTAGTCAACCCTACCAAAATTGTGATTATCATCAACGTACAACCACCTACCACAATGAAGCAACTAAGAGAAACATTAGGACATACATGATACTAGAAAAAAAATTATCAAAGGATATGCAGGGGTGATTGCTCTAATGGAGAAGTTATTGAAGAAAAATGTTAAGTTCCAGTGGATGGAAATTCGTCGAAGAGAGTCTGGACACTTTAAAGAACAAGATGGTTACAATGCCCATACTTGTATTTCCAAAATGGGAAAAGGAATTTCATGTACATGTCGACGTGTCATATGTCATGCTCGACGTGGTACTAGAGCATCCTGGTGAAGGGTCGATTGATTATATTATTCCCTTTACTGAAATGAATTTGTCAACAATAGAGAAGAACTAGATATCGTATACACTCTATGGAAATTCATGCACTACTTGTTGGGTGGACATTTTAAAATGTACACAGATCATTCAACATTTAAATACCTGGTTAATAAGCCATTGTTGTAGGGGGGGGATATTTGTTGATGGCTTCTCACTTTTCAGGAATTTGACTTTGAATTCATTGTTAAGCCTAGTCGACAAAATTCAGGACCAAACCATCTATAGAGGATCAAAAGCAGTGACAAACATGGTAACCTCGATGATAGTCTCCCTGATGCGCAACTATTTGCGATAACAATGTTTGATGATCACTACAGATACATCATACAATATTTGAGTACGGGTTATGCAATAGTTGAATTTACTACAGCACAAAAGAAACAATTAGTTGTGTGAGCTGCAAACTTCGAGTTGATCGATGGATAATTATATAAAATGGGCCCTGATAATACTTTTCATCACTATGTCTTAGAACATGAGCAATCGATGATACGAAATGAAGCGCATGCTAGCATCGTAGGAGGAAATTTTTTTGGAAAAGCTACAGTGCAAATGATATTCTAAATAGGGTTGTGGTGGACCACCATGCATACAGAGGCCCAAGAATATTGTTGCAAGTGTGATTTCTATCAAAGAACCAAAAAATCCATCACGATGAGATGAAATGCCATTAGTACCACAAACAACTTTGCAGGCATTCGATAAATGGCTCATTGATTTTGTGGGCCCTAGTAGTCCAACATGGAAGCGCACATGTGAAATATTTATAATTACTGTGACTGACTACCTGACCAGATGGGATGAAGCAACCCTAGTAAAATATTGTACTGATGTTTTTGCTGCTAAATTTTTATTTGAAAATGTTGTGACTAAATTTGGATGCCCAAAAAATTTGATAAGTGACCAAGGTACACACTTTGTCAACCAGTTGATTGAGGAACTAAGAGAAGAATTCTAGATCCAACATAGAAAGACAATTCCATATAATCCTTAAGTGAATGGTTTTGTTGAAGCATTTAACAAAATCTTAGAGAAAGCATTGATAAATATTTACAATGTCCAAAGAGATGGATGTGATCATAAAATTTCCATAGTATTGTGGGCATATCACACAACCTGTAAGAAGTTGACAAACCAAACTCCATTTCATCTAGTATATGGACAAGAAGTTGTGATTCCCATGGAATAATATGTCCCCAACCTAAGGATTGTTGTGATCATGGAGATGAAAGATGTTGGTGCTGTCGAGGAAAGAATGCCACAACTTATACTGTTGGAAGAAGATCTTTTTGTTGCAGGATATCATCAAAACGTTGGGAAAGAATGACAGAAAGTATGGCGTGATCACTAAATCAAGAACAAGCAATTTCAGGTCAAAGGACTTGTTCTTCTATATCATATAAAGTTTTTCAAGTATCCAAGATAAAAAAAACACTAGTTCGGACCGTATATTGTGACAGATATCACTAACGGAGGCATAGTCCAATCACATAAGTTGGACATAAGACTTGTCAAAGGACTGGTAATGGAAGTTGGCTAAATACTTATAAGGATAGCCATGACTCGGTCTAATGAAGAGAGAGAGAGAGAGAGAGAGAAGAAACAAAAATAAAAACCCTCTGAATATTTTTGTTTTAATTGCAGGAAATCAGTTGTCACAAAGAAAAATAAAAAATGGTCGCATATTGCTAGTATGTCGTAGACAGAGGAAAATTGTCATGGACTCTTTGTTTGTCACAAAAGGAGAAAGAAGGGTGAAGACAATCCGTATGTCATAAGGAAAAGGAAAATTTCAAAGGGTGAATACCGGTCGCAGGAAAAGTGATGCTATCGCAAGTTAAAATAGAGTCACAAAAATGACAGTTGGGCACAATTAATTTAAAGGAGATTGTAATTAATTTAAAATCCCAAGAGATTTTGGTGGAGTGATTTTTAGTCACTTCTGTATTTATTGTACAATAACTACCATAGATGTGATAGGTGAGTGGTTGCATTCATATAATTTTCCTTAATCATTCGAAGGATCACCCATGTGATGAAAATAACAACTACTTTTTCATTTATGTCTCGCTCGTGTGAAGGACTGATGGAATGAACAACTAGACATTATTACCATTTTCTCTCAAGTATTCAGTCATTCTGCTACATTCGAGAGAGAAATTGATGTTTGTTATTGCAAGAACTGAACTGAGTTTTCTGTAGAGAATGGTTATTTCGATTTCCATCACAAGCATAGCTACAAAATCTGGTATTACGACTGCATCACCTACAATTATCATGGAATACACCACTGGATACATCCCACAACATACTACAATTGGCGAAGAAGCTAAACAGGATCCATTTATCTCTTTAGTTAGGTTACAACCAAACCAACTGGGTTTGTTTGGTACAACAAGGGGGAAACGTTTCGGGAGCTGAAGGAAGAAAGAAACAACACCACAACCTAAGGAGGAGGAAGAGGAAGAATTAAGATCTACAACTATGCTACCATATGCTCCACCAAGATGATCTGATGCACCAAGATTTAGAGTTCTAAAGAATGCATGGTACCCACTGCCAATGCCATTTGTGCTGGAACGAGTTCATGTGTCACAAAACATTTTACCAAACCTTCAGAATTTGACCTTTGTTGATCAGGACACATGGAAACATTGAAATTTGGACATGAAGAATTACATGGTTGTTATACAGGATACATCAGATGGCCCGAAGCACCTAGCTCCAATGGAATGGGAAATAAGACTAGACCAGGTAGGTTTACTGTTGTTGTTTTATATGGCGCATTTCATCCAATTCATAGAGTGAATCTATGTGTCAAGCACCTACTAGTATCATTGCACGGTGGCTTCCTATGGCTTGACAAGAAAGTTTCTGTGGATGTTGAACTCATAGAAGCTATAACAAGACTACCACTTGAAGGCATAAACCCAATGTTGTTTTCCAAGAAAGACCATGACACTATGCTAATGAACAAGATTGAGGACAAATATGACTTGTCTAGGGATACCATAGGTTTCTTAATCAGCTTCGTCAATGACCATACTATTCAGTTCTCCGCAAAGGTACTAGCTTTAAAATTATTGTGGAATATGCAACCAAACCAATGTATTACGGATACGATCAAAGCATCTAAACTCTATGCAAAGGGAGTTCAAATGAACTGGTCCCATTATCTATTGAATTAGTTATTAGCAGATGCAGAAGAGTTGTAGGAAAAAGGTATTTCATTCCACTACACCTAGCTACTCATTTTGATTTCATTTGTAGGATGGTCGAAACCAAAAAAATAATAAGCGATAGACATACCAGTCCACTGTCGAGGAGATTGATACCAAAACCTCTGGTGAAACAAAGATAAAAAGGACCGACAGAGAGACAACAATGTGTAATTCTTTATGCACTGAGAGGATCTACGCTATCAAGTGAAGAATCAAGCAAGAATTACGGACAAAACTGTTCGATGGTTTTGAAACATTATTAAATTTATAATTGGGCCCCATCATATCTTGTTAAAGTTACGATAAGATACACAACGCCAACAATTGGTGACCCAATTTTTGTTTTCTCAAGAAGAATTCTAGGCTATTGCCTAAGATAGGCCATAATAATGGTGGGTTCCTATCGCGGATAAACTACTATCTACCGAAGAAGAGCTGTGACAAGATGACTCACAAATGTAGAATGATGGAAAATAGGGAGGGGACCCACCACTGATAAAAACACAAGATTCCAACCCTCCCCGGAATGCAGGTTCAAGTACAACCAAACAAGACCTAGAGGTAGGAGATAAGAGGAAGCAGACTAAGGTAGAGAAGCCTGAGACAAGGTGTAAGCAAATAAAGGTTGATAAAACTACAGGCACTCTCATCCTTAATGTTGAATATTTTACCCTTCTGACAAAAATTATTGCAAAAGTTGTGACACAAACCCTGAATAAAGTAGAAGAGCGCCAGTAAGAGATCACAAGAAGTATTACAGATGTACTATAGACACTCTACAAATCCTTAAAAGAAGTACAGGTCACAGTCGACTATATACCACCATCAATAAAGTCGCAAGACTTACATGGCCCACCAGAAGAGTGACCAAGTGAGGTGTCAATACCAATTCCATAAAAAAAGACTCAAGTGGTGGGAGAATCACTTGACTAGGGTACATCAGAGTTGAATACTATGGACAAGAACTTGGTCCATGTGACAATATATTTTTTGTAGATATCGCTATATGAAGTCTATGTAATGCAGAATGTCATAGTCGCCAAAATGAAGGTAAGATAAGGCGCATTGATCAAGGAGGAGAAAGTATTGAATAAGAATGTTAGTAAGATGAAGAAATTAGTCAAAGAAGCAGAACAAAAGGTTAAAAATGAGGAAGAGGGTAGGCATATAATCGACAATATTGTAGCACTTGCTTGCAACAATTTTTTAGATGAATGCATAACAAAGTGAATGTTTGCAAAATTCAAAGTAATTCAACTTGGAAAAATTGCAGAGGACCTTCAAAAAAAATCATAAAATTAGAAGCACAAGTAAAACCCAGTACACCCCCATACGTGGTTGAAGAAATAAGCATGACAGCAGCAGAAGCTGTGAAGAAAATAGAAGAAGTGGAGGCAATGTGTGCCAAGGCCATTGAACACATTTATTAGACTTGGGAATCATTTATCGGTGATGTAGATCTAGAAAACATCTCAAAGTAGTTTCGCATTACTGAGACGGAGGAAAATTAGATGAAAA
This sequence comes from Pseudotsuga menziesii, assembly GCA_001517045.1. NCBI lineage: Eukaryota > Viridiplantae > Streptophyta > Pinopsida > Pinales > Pinaceae > Pseudotsuga > Pseudotsuga menziesii. The sequence continues at coordinate 112,353 of LPNX010947882.1, forward strand.
ATTAAATGAAGAAACTGCCCTTAGCAGAGAAAATGGCTAAGGCTGCGGATATGAAAACTTTACAGCAACAAGTCACAACACTGTGAAATCAACACCAAAAAAGGACTGACAAAGTCATAGAGTTGCAGGCCGAAGCAGAAAGAGTTATAGGCATCATTCCACCTGTAGATCAGAAGGTGTGACCAGAAGCAGAGTCCGCAGGAATTGCAATGTCGAAACACATCAGTTTCAACCTTGCGGAAAACTTGGAGAAGGCAAAAGAGGATGTGCGAAGATAGAAGAAATAGTGAAAATATTTTAATATTTTCAAAGTGAGGTCGTCACAACTGTAGAAATTTCTTAGTAGCATAGCGTGGCTTGAGACGAGCCACAAGTGAGTGTTGGGGGATTTTTGGCCTTAGGGAAAATATAGGTAGAATTCAATTAGAATTTTGCTTGGGATGTAAAGAGTCTAGTCGTGCAATAGAGGAAGTTGCGACATAGGAATATATAAGACATATTAAGTAGCAAGAGAAGGAAAGCTATGATAGAATCATCCACGAGTGAAGAATTCCACAATAGAAGGGAAAGATGTGATGAGATCATTATTCACAAAGGAAGGAACCATGATAGAAGGTGTGCAGCGATTGAAAAGGACAACTCGAGACATCACGGGTAAGAAGTAGGCTAAGTATTGTGTGCTTTAGGGAATAAAGCATCTTTTTATTATTGGTCGATAGTGCCTACTAACAATTGAAATGGAAACGTATGAGAATGAGAATGACATCCTGTCAGCTAACAGAGTGAATTCAGTTGTTTACGACATGTAAGAGTCTATAAAAGGAAGAACCCAAGTTGTGTGCGGGTTACGTCCTCGTTAGTTAATTTGTTGTTTACTTCCTAGTTGGTATATGTCTGTTAAAAGAGTAGAAGAGTCGAAGAGTCATATAGTTGTAGAGAAGAGTGAGTCGATCCAGGCTCTATGTGGATCGACAATTTAGTGAAGGGGAGGAAAAATTCAAAGAACAAAGACTAGAGAGCATGAGAGGAGAGAGAATTCAATATAGAGTGTAGAAGAATATCTAGAATAGAGTCTACAAGCTGAGTACGCAAACGAAAGGTGCCATATATTTCTCATGCCAAATGAAGAGTGCCTCTGTGGTTTTTCTTGGATGGGTTTCCAGATTAAATACCGTGTCAATCTGCATTTGATGAATGTGTTGTTTTGCATGAATGTATGTTGTGAATAAGTGTTTATGTATTTGCTTAAAAATAGTTCTTGTATGAATATTTCACATTGTTGCTAGTTGGAATCACTAATAAGGAATTATATTCACTGTTGTGATCTCTGTCGATGGATAAGTAGAGTAATATATATAATGTGCATAATAATTATAAGTATCAGTAAGACATCCACTGGATTTGGTTGAGCGAGTTGGTAAGGTGCTATGAGAGGAGAAACCCCCACCGAACTATAGAAACTTGGTTCTAGAAGTTACCCATAAGAGATATCTCAGGTGAGACTACATCTACATCATAGGTCATGCTAACTAAGCCTTGATTTATCAGGCTGATATATTGGGATTTGTTGTCTTAAAAAGAAGGTATGAACTTAGGTCGAAGGTAGAAACACCAATAGTAGAGAAGGATATTCAATAAATTAAAGAAAACCTCCAGAGGCTGACCGAGGTGGTTCCTGACATTTCTATTAATGATCTTCCTAGGTGTTATCACCACCATACTGTAGGATTATCAAGGCGTTTTGGGAGGATACTTCTTCGAGTGGATCGTCTTTTTATGTGTCATCATGAGCATGAGGACTAGTCCAAAGTGACTCTTGTTTTTGTATTGTATATATGTAAGTAAATCTTCGAAGCTTTATATTGTAACCTCTTGATGTGCTAGAAACATGATGGTTTCATATTTTGGGTATATTGAACGCTTACCGCTACAGTTTTTTTATCTTAGCATTAGTTATATATAAAAACAACCTTTTACATACATGTGTGTATGTGATGTGTTATGTGCATGAATGGATATTGTGTTTATGTGATATTTTTACATGTAATCAAAACATAAAATTAACATCAAACATGATCCATGTACGAATCCAAAACATAATTCTCTAATGAATCACCATTGTGTTTAAATTTCTTGGGATGTGATGTTAGGAAACACACTCAAAAGACTTCTCTAAGATCCAAACCCTCTGGAACATATGAAGAAGTAAGGGGTTACAGATAGTATAGTCTCGGTTTAGTTGATGTACAACTAACTCCAAATATAAATAAACCCTAATATGGCTCACATCACTTGTTAAAGATTCATTTAACAACCCGCTCACTACATGGTACTATGCAAGATTGTTCGTAGTGGAACCCAAACAAGTTCCTCCTAGGATTACCAAATCACTGGTAGGAGAATACAATACACAAGCCGCTGAAGTGAGATTCAAGGTATAATGGTTAGCATCATTCGAAAAGCGAGAGTAAGTGGTCATATATTCATTTAAACACAATACTATATAACCAAGCTCATCTAAGACGGATCCTACATTCACAACAAAAACACAATCCAATCTACAAACAACACACTCTATAAACAATATGCACAAGGTATCTATGCTATATGACCTAGGAATATTACTTCTTCAGGTAAATCCCGTTTTAAGGCTCACCCAAAGGTGTTCCATCATAGTCTATCAGCTCATATGATCCTTTCTCTAAGATGTGACTAACAATGTAAGGCCCATGCCACATGGATTCCAACTTTCCACCTCCTAATTTATTGTGTTTCTGGTCATATCACAGGACCAGGTCACCTTCGTTGAAGAGGCTGTTATCTCCCAAAATAAAATGAATTTATTTTTTATAGTATGAAGAATTTAAAATCATGCAATGAAGGGTATGAAGATCACTAACAGTTTTGAAAGCCTCTATTTTTTTTGTAAATCTCACAAATTTGTGATTTCGGTGGCTTGGGCGAGGATCAGAACATCTCATTAGCCACCAAAAGATGGAAGATAAATAGCAAGTGGAAGACCCCTTCGGCAGATAGGCATATTGCTGTAACTTTTTTACACCATCGGAGTGTTTTTAAATAGCAATCGGAAGTTTTAAAGACTACAGATCAACGAGATAAAGCTAAAGGTTTCCATAGTGTCGGCTTTGAAACTTTAAAGGACTAACGATCGGCGAGCTAGTTCCCTAGGGAGCCGCAACGACGGGAAGAAAACTGACTACGGATTTCGATCGATGACAAGAAAAATTTCAATAGCGTGACAATAGAAGAAATTTGTTGGCGGTCGAAAGAACTAAGAACAACAAAGCGGCAAGCTAGTTCACTAAGGGGCCACAACGGTGGAAGAAAGACAGACTACAGGTTCCATGAGCAGATGGAAACTTCAGGGTCGGAACTCGAAATCACTAGCCGTCGTCAAGATAGTTCAAGGGGGAGCCGCAACGGCAGAAGAAAAATAGACTGAGGCTTCTGATAAATGAAAAAAGCTTCCGATAGTGCGACAATAGAAGATCATCGATGATCAGAAGATGTACAGACTACGTATTAGCGAGTTAGTCCACGAAGGAACCATAATGACGGAGGAAAAACAGACTAAGGCTTCTAATAAATGAAAAAAAATCTTCCAATAGCGCGACAATATAAGATCATCGGCAATCGAAAGATGTACAGACTACGTATCAGCAAGTTAGTCCACAAAAGAGTCGAAACAGTCGAAAACTTACAAACTACAGCTTCCAATCAACTAACAAAAAATCATTCCGATAAGTGTGACAATGGGAAATCATCGGCAATCAGGAGAGCTAAGAACTATAGATCGACGAGTTTAAGACTAAAATCCTCTGTAGTATCGGCAACACAGATAACTAAAGCTCTGATTCCTTCGTCAAAAGACTTTCGACAGAAATAAAATTTGGTCATTTCATCCTCCAATCGCCGACAAGCTATTGAGGGAAAGCACCGATGAGGAAACCGTTGCGACGCTAGCGACTTGGAGCGCCGAGACTGCGGCAACATTCAGACTTGGGGCGTCGGTGGAACAGAAGACAAAGCTTTCGATCAATGACCACGGTGGTAGACTACAGAAACATTGGGACTTGGGGCACTGAAACTACAGAAATACTAAGATTTGGAGCACTAATGAGATAAAAGAAAAAGCCTTCGATCAATAAATGCGGCAGCAAAGTAGAAAATTTACGGGCAGATTGAACAAGACTAGGTACTTCAGTTAAACACTGATACACTGGAGGTTGGCAGCAATTTCATAGTGAACCAATAGTGGGAATGATTAGTGACCACTTCAGACATTAAAATATCGCTCAGTGAACTAAATCTTCATAGTAGATAAACAAATAGTTAGCAAGGGTTTTTAGCCCTAATGAGGAAAAACTATCACTTTCAATTATTTTTTGTGTAAACAGATCTGATTTTCAAGATCTGTAAATTTTGTAGAAGGCTATACAGCCCATGATTAAATTATTAATAAAGGTTCAACTTCGAGGATTTATGAGCCTATTCTATTATAAAGTGTCTCATCTGGTTTATTCTAAATATAAGCTCTTTTGTTGTGATTTGTTCAGCCATCTCTTTCTTTACTGTGTTTATTGCCTGAATGTGCATTTAGGTAAATTTCATATTTATTAAAAGGTCAATAGCTGTCATCCTATTGGTTATTTAGTGATATTTGATTTATAAACACCATCCTTAGCATATTTAGCCATTTATATGCATGTGTTATGTGTGTAAGTCTACTAGCCTACTGAGTTCTCCATCCCTACACCTTTTTGTCAAACTACTAAACAAGTTGTAACCAAAATCCTTGTGATTGAGTGAGCTTCATGCATGTCTTGAAAGTGAGAGGTTATATAGGTTATCCGGCTTGATCCATATCAAAAAATCCCAAAACATTTTAAGTTACCAGGCATACTCGAGCTACAACCTAGAGGAGTTTCCTCAAGTGATAACAAAGTGGCGTCGTTGCCGGGGAGAGGAGATTGAAGCTCAGCTTCCCTGGGAGATGACGTAGATCCATGCTTTGATGATAGACAAGGCTTGGACATTATTACGGTTGTAATCATCTATCTGGCGACTCCATTGAGATAAGGTGGCTTCAAGAAGATGAAGTACCAGAGCAAATCCAAAGGGGCCACCAACAACACCTATTTCAGATCCAGAAGAAATCTTGAGGAAAGCTAGGGCTTTACTAAGACAGACTAGCAGTGCTGCACAGAACGCTACATCAAGTATTTCAAGAAATATTTCTGCTGTATTTCTTCTGCTGAAACTCTGAATTCCCAGAAATTTTTTATATCAAAAACATCTAGGGCTTGGGCATCTTCAAGCATTGCTACTTGTGAATATCCAATCCCTGGTGACTCCACTAGGATAAGTATACCACTGCCTTCTCCGCAAATACTTTCATCAGTGTTGCCTTCCACAACCCTGTCCATACCCATTTCCAATATGGCTTCCCCTGAAATGAACAAGATGGAAAGGATCCTAGTAGCTAGGTATGCACCCCTTGTTTTGCCAAACCCTCTCGCAGCCATGCCTACCGAGGTTTACCTCAAGTATATGCCTAAGTTTACAGGGGAAGGGGATTTCACTGTTGAAGAACATCTAGAGGCTTTTTATAGTTATGTTGAAAATATAAATATAGAAAAAGAAGATGTTTGGACTAGAGTTTTTGTGCAAGGCCTAGATGGCCATGCTAGAAAGTGGTTTAAGGAACTACCTGCTAGGTCAGTGGCAGGCATAGAGGCCCTAGATGACATTTTCCTAAAACATTGGGGAGAAAGGAGAGACCACCTCTACTATATCACAGAATTTAGCAACCTGAGAAGAGAAAATGGTGAGTCTGTCTCCAATTTTACCAAAAGATTCAACAACATGTACAGCAAGATCCCCTCTGAGATTAAGCCCACCGGTGCCTCAGCTATGATAACTTATGCAAATTCCTTTGACTCTGACTTCTGCCTACTTCTCAGAGAAAGGAGGTTTTCCTCCTTATCACTCATGCAGGATTCTACCCTAGAGGTAGATTCAAACATTCTGGCATCTCTGAAGGTCAAAGGGAAGGTAGACAGGAGACAGTAGCTAGCAGACTATGGTGGGGATTTTGCATTAGAGAAAAAGATTGAAAAAATGACCAAACTCTTAGATAACCTGACTGCTGAAATGTCAAAATTGAAGGACCAAGGACATATGCCGGTGAGGGGTAAGGGGCCAAGTGACTTTACTCCTCGAAACCCAAATTTTGTTCCTTATAGAAGAGGAAACCCCCCTGTTCAGATTCTTAGAAGGGAGAGAAATCAAGGGGAAGACCAGAGGATAAGAGCTCCATTTAAAAATCTTGTATTAGAAGAAGAGCCAGAATTCATTGAAGACAAAGGAGAAGCTGAAGACAATATCGACTACATGGAGAATGAGGTGGACTATTCTTTTCTAACCCAGGAAAAATATTAAGAATCCTTGATTAATGAGTAGATCGCTAAAGAGGCTGTCTATCAGGCTAATAGTCAGGAAGGTTACCAATTGAGGTATAGGTTGGTTGCTCCCCTCAAGAAGAATGCTGCACCTGTCAAGCAACTTTCTGCACCTGTTAGAAAGGTTGTTGTTTTACCAAAGAAAGTGGTTGTTTCATCTAAAACATTGCTTAAACCAGCACCTTCAGCCACACCTGGTCAAGTCCAACTCAAACCTACAGCTCATGAGGTAAGGTTTATGGATAAGCTGCATTATGCTTTCAACCTTGAGTCTGAAATTCAAAAATTGAAAATCCCCTTCCCTTTAATTAAGTTGATGAAGAATGATGCATTTAAAACCTCCATTCTGAATTCCCTTCAGCTCAAGGTGCACATCGACACTGACTTCATGAACCTGCAATATGACAAGCCTGTTGTAACCCTAGGCCTCATGATCGAAGACCTAAAGGAATCCTTTCCACCATTCTATATCTCTTTGAACATCCATGATAAAATCCTCCATAACTGTCTGCTGGATTCAGGAGCCTCTCATAACCTAATGCCTAAGGCTGTGATGGATGAAATAAGCCTCAGCATTACCAAGCCCTACCAAGATTTATTCTCCTTTGACTCCAAGAAGGTCAAATGCTTAGGCCTCATCAAAGACCTCACCGTAAACCTAACGCAGCTACCTTCGAAAAGCGTAATGATGGACATCATGGTGGCTGATATTCTTCCAAAATTCGACCTCTTGCTATCCCGGTCATGGAGCAAAAGATTGGGTGGCACCCTTCAGATGGATCTCATGTATGCCACTATTCCCATGTTTGGATGGGAGACTAAGAGACTGTACAGGGAAAATCAACTAGCGTACATCATAAGCAAGGATAGCCGCTTAGTAAATCACCCCATCTATGGTGTGGACACCGATTTTGGATCTTGCATCTTGCAAATAGATGATAATTAGAAGACATCAGTTCAGCTCACTGAGCCCACCCATCCACAGTCTAAAGAAGTCACGACAACGATCTGGACCATGTATTTCGATGGGGCAAGTGCTCAGAACTCAGCAGGTGCGAGTATAGTCTTGATCTCCCCAGCTAACGAGAACATTCACTTATCTTATAAGCTCAATTTCAGGACCATGAACAATGTAGCAGAATATGAAGCCTTGCTGCTGGGAGTTAAAGCAGCCAAGGAGATGGCGATCATGTTTGTGAATATTTTTGGGGATGCAGACCTCATCATACAGTAGGTAAACAACACTTTTCAGACGAAAAATATCAGATTGAAGGCCTACAGGGACGAGGTATGGAAACTCAAAGACTCTTTTATGTTTTTTGAACTGTCATATATTCCTAGGGATTTGAATCACCTAGTTGATTCCCTGGTTGTCTCTGCAAGTCTATTTGTTCCGCCTTTACCCCCTAGACTAAGCTATGATGTTCAGGTCAAGTACAGACCCTCTCTGCCAAACAATGTAAAATTTTTTAGGGTGTTTGAAGATGATGGGGAGCTTAGTAAATTCCTTCAGGTAGTAGGTGAATTCTCTGACACACACATAGACCAGGAAAACCTTAATGTGGAGGAATCCAAATCGCTCAAGTTAAAAGATAAAGTGACTGAGTAGAATATAGTCCAATTGCCCAACAACTACATACCCCAAGGTCTAGTACCATTGGAAGAACTGTTTGACCACAATGACATCCCTTTCAAGCCTACCAAAAGGGAGCTAGATCCTATTGTCCAAGAGCTGAACATAGGTATCCAAAGCCATTCAAAAATGATAAATCTATCCACTGGATTGATTGCTGAACAGAAGTATGAATATTTCAGCTTGATAAAAGAGTTTGCTGATGTCTTTGCATGGGAGTATAGTGACCTAAAAACATATGACACCAACATCATCTAACACGGGATTCCTTTGGAGAAGGATACCATTCCTTTCAAACAAAATCTAAGACCCATCAGCCCTCTTCTATTACCAGTTATTGAGAAAGAGATCCACAAGCTCCTTAAAGACAAGATGATAATCCCTCTCAGGTATTCCAAGTGGATTTCAAATCTAGTAGTGGTAAGAAAGAAAAATGGATAAATCAGGTTGTGTGTGGACTTTAGAAACTTGAACAAGTGTTCCAAAAAGGACAAATACCCACTGCCAAGATGGAACATCTACTGCAGAAAGTATCGGGGGCTAGGGTTATGTCCTTCCTTAATGGCTTCTCTGGATACAACCAAGTTGCTGTGCACCTAGATGACCAAGAGAAGACTGCCTTTACCACTCTCTGGGGCACCTTCATGTATGCTAAAATTCCATTTGGGCTAATGAATGCTGGGGCTACTTTTCAACGAGCTATGGACCTAGATTTTGTAGGGCTAAAAGATAAATATGTGATGATATATTTAGATGACTTAACAGTTTACTCTCATAGCCATCATGACCACTTGCAGCATTTAAGGAAGGTATTTCCAAAGTGCAGAAGGTATGGAATATCACTGAACCCCAAGAAATCCTAGTTTGCACTCAATGGAGGAAAGCTCCTAGGCCACATAGTCTGAGCAGAAGGTGTAAAGATCGATCCAGTAAAAGTGGAAGCAATTCAGCAGCTATCAATACCAAGGTCAAAAAGAGACATTCAGTCCTTTTTAGGCAAGATAAACTTTGTCAAGAGATTCGTTCCAAATTTCTCTGAGATGGTAAAGCACATAATAGCCATGCTAAAAAAGGACACAGAAATAAAGTGGACTGACCAGGCAAGAAATTATTTTGAAGACATTAAGAAATCCATCATGGAGGCCCCAACCCTAATTAGTCACGACTACACCAGGGGTTTTTACATTTTCTCTTTTGCATCTTATGACACAGTGGCTGCTGTACTATTACAAAAGAATGATGAAGGTCTTGATCATCCAATTGCTTTCTTCAGCAGAGCCCTGAGAGATGCTGAGCTGAAGTATGACCCAATTGAGAAGCAGGCTTATGCTCTCATAAAATCTTTGAAGAACTTCATAATCTACATTCTCCATGCAAAGGTCATTGCATATGTCCCTTCAGCTGTAGTGAAGGATGTTTTGACTCAACCTAACATTGATGGGAAGAAAGCTAAGTGGATTTCCAAAATCATTGAGTTTGATGTAGAGGTGAAACCCACCAAATTGGTAAAGGGATTAGGTCTGGCCAAACTCATGGCCAAAGAAAACTATGAACTGCTGGGAATAAATTTCACATATGTCAGATCAGCAAAGCTGCAAACTATAGTTGCAGCTGAAACATAAGTAAATCAAGATCAGAATAATAGTCCAGTAGTGGTTGAGAACATATCTTCATGTGAGTGGTACTCAGGTATCATTCCAATTTTTCTAGAATTAGAAGTTTCTCCTAATCTTACTCCTAACCAAGCATGAGCTCTCAAGTTGAAATCTGTTAAGTTTTGCATAATTGACAATTTGCTGTATTGGAAGGATCAGTCCAGGATTTTGTTAAGATGTATAGATAAAGAGGAAGCAGAGTAGGTCATGCATCACTTTCATTCTAGTACATGTGTAGGCCACCACTACTAGAAAACCACAGCCCATAAGATCTTAAAAGCGGGATACTATTGGCCAGCCCTCTTTGCTGATGTATGCACTTTCATAAGGGCATGTGACCAATGTCAAAGATTTGTAGGGAAGCATCAACTCAAATCCTTTCCCCTTATGCCTATTACAGTAAATGGGCCTTTCCAGCAATGGGATCTAGATTTCATAGGTGGAATAAATCCATCTTCTAGTGGACATCATAAATGGATCTTAGTAGCCACTGACTACTTTACCAAATGGATAGAAGCAATACCCACCAGAAATGCCACTCATCAAGTCATCATGAGATTCTTATATGAGAACATCTTCAGCAGGTTCGGTTGCCTGGTAAAGTTAGTAATTGATAATGCACAAGCCTTTAAAGCTGGGGCATTGGTTAAATTGTGTGAATCAATGGGTATTCAACTAGTGCACTCCACATCCTATTACGCATAAGGAAATGGTCTGGCTGAGTCATCCAATAAATTCTTAGTCCAGATCATTAGGAAATTGCTAGAGACAAATCAGAAAAGCTAGGATTCAAAGCTTAAGTTTTCCTTATGGGCTGATAGGGTGACAGATAAAAGATCCATAGGGACTTCTCCATTCAAACTAGTTTATGGCACTAACGCCATCTTTCCTATCCAGCTCATCCTTCCAGTGGCAAAGTTCTTTTAGGAAGAGGAAGATGAACCAAATGATATGATGAGAAGGATGATGGATTTGGTGGAGTTACAGCAGATCAGGGAGCAAGTGGTAGGAAAATCAGAGGCTCATCAACAGAGGATAAAGGGCATGTTTGACAAAAGAGCAAATGCAGAAAACTTCCAGGTTGAAGATTAGGTCCTCAAGTCGGATGCTGTCAAAAAAGACAAGGGAAAACATGGACAATTTGACTCGTTATGGATTGGCCCTTTTTTTATAGACTAGGTATATGAAAATAACACCTTCAAATTGCAAAATCTGGAAGGTGAAGAGGTATTCGATGGCCCAGTAAATGGGTGGTTCCTAAAACTCTATTTTATTTGAGGCTCTGAGGCCTTATGATTATAAATTAGTAGATAGTAGGTTGTTTTGCTTTCAGAATAAGACTCCATACCTGATCGAACAATAAAGAATAGTGTTAAGTTGCTTAGTTGCTTTTAGGGAAAGGCATTTTCGTCTGGGGTTCTTGGGACCTCACAGGGAGGTTCCCATCCCCGAGTAGGAGCTAGATGTTATCTCCTAAAATAAAATGAATTTATTTTTGATAGTATGAAGAATTTAAAATCATGCAATGAAGCATATGAATATCACTAACAGTTTTGATAGCCTCTATTTTTTATGCAAATCTCACAAAGTTGTGAGTTCGCTGGCTTGGGCGAGGATCAGAACATCTCATTAGCCACCGAAATATGGAAGATAAATAGCAGGTGGAAGACCCCTTCAGCAGATAGGCATATTGCTGTAACTTTTTTATACCATCGGAGCATTTTTAAACAGCAATCGGAAGTTTTAAAGACTACAGATCGACAAGATAAAGCTAAAGGTTTCCGCAGTGTCGACGTCGGAACTTTAAAGGACTAACAATCAGCGAGCTAGTTCCCTAGGGAGCCGTAACGATGGGAAGCAAACTAACTACGACTTTCGATCGATGAGAAGAAGCATTCTGATAGCGTGACAATAGAAGAAATTCGTCGACAATTAGAAGAACTAAGAACAACGGAGCGACAAATTATTCACACACTCTAGGTACCCATCATTACACATAATATAAATAAAAGTGAATACTAATCAACACTAGTTACCCTTGAAGGTGGCAACTCAGTGAAATGTATTATAACCAAGTGGGACCAATATATTTGAAACGTGCTACCCATGGAATGGTATTTTACTTTTACACAATACAATCAATTAAATAAAGTTGAATTAAATAATGTTGAACCCCAAAGGTGGTAACCAAAGTCACATGACAGAGGGATATAGGGACATGAAAATCAAGTGCTCGATATGGATGTGTAAGTTTGAATAGATATGTGAATATATATATATATATATATATAAAAGAAATATTTACATCAAATGATCAAATACACAATTCACATGGATAACATTATAAATCAACTATAAACGGAAGTGCTCCATATGGATGCGTATATTTTCTGAAGAGATGTGAAGACATGGCTATAGGAAATGTAGAATATGTGTAAAATAAAAATAAATAAATAAAGACAGTTATATAATTTTTTTGAATAGTTATAAAATAGATCTACATCAAATGCACAATCCAAGAGGTTAATATTATAGATCAACTATAAATTCATAAATTTATTAAGGAAAAGTAGTGTACTTTTTTCATTGTTATTAAAATATATTATATAGATATGATGAAAGTTGAAAGATTGAAATATGATACACAAAACTATTATGCTATTGATGAAATGCTAATGAAAAATATCAAGTTCGGTAGATTCGTAGCGACCCTTCTTTTGAGCAACAACCCTTAATAATTGATTCATGGTTTTGCTAGAATACCACTTTCTTGTGACAAAACTATGAAATAACAAACTCAAAAAATGAAAGATAGAGTTGCCTTGCACCAAATGCTAAAAATTTCAAGCGATAAGTTAACTCCACACAAACTTTTCTTCATTTCTCAAATGGTGAATGAAATCCCAACTCAAACCCTCCTTTATATGTTTACAAAACCTAAAAGTTGTTTTAATGCGTGCTTTTAGTGCTTCACATGTTGAACATTTGGGCTCTATCTGTGTGACACATGGGACATATCTTGTTTTTTAGATCATTACAATTTATTTTATCATAGTGCAATATAGTCAACATTGAAACAGATTTTAAAATGGATGGAAATGAAATACAACTTGATGATAATCTATTCTAAGGACACAAACATGGTTCAAGGTGATACATTTATGGAAACAATCCATTTTTTCATACCAAGGAGAATAATAAATGCAATCATATAGAATTTATTGGATTTAATAAAATATGTAGTACTTCAATAAGATATAGATTGCTCTATCACGTGAAATATGAATCATGATACAGTTTTGTTTATGCATTTGGCTTGAGGGAGTATTGCTTGGACGGTGCTCCCTTGGAGGTTGTTTGTGGACCGATCAACACACATGGAACATCATTGAGCTTTGGACCTTATCTTCAAGAGCATGTCACCCTGTGATGATGAGCACTTGCAATGTGGCGGATTAGATTGGAGTGAGCTCCATTTGGGAAGTGGTCCCCAACCACCAAGTGTATAGTGTACTCTCTTGATATAGAAGTGCTCAGTTTGTGGACCTAGTGTAGTGATCGTAGATTGTTGTCTAATTAGTAAGGATTTTATGTTGTTGGCCTCCCTCATCTAGATCTTATATAAAGGGAGGAGAGAACATTCAATATAACTCATTATTCAAATATATATTTGTAATCTTGATGTGTTATTCTTGAAGTCTTCATGCTTGTGTGATACAAGAGATGGAAGACTAAAGCTTTGTGTGAAGTAAACCCTAGAGATGACTTTGCATGCAATAATTTGTCTTAAATTCTTGATGTGAGCTAGGGTTGTGATATTCATCTCTCCTTCACGTACTTTTTCGGTGATCTATTTTCTTGAGCTTCTCGTGAAAAAGTTGGTTATAATTGAAGTATATGTCACTAAAATAAATAGCTCAAATTCAACAATAAGGTTGAAAGTTCTATGAAATAGGTTTGAGAAAACTTAAGTAAATGGGGTGAAATTTTGGAAGTGTTTGAAAGTATAGATTTTTAAAATTTCTAGGGATTCGAAATATATTTTGTGTGCCTAAATTTATGGTCCTATGAAACAAATCTTATACATATGCAAAAGCTATGGTGATTCAAAGTCATTTGTTAAAAAATGTCATGATTTTAGGTTTCTCTAAAATTGAAGGTATAATGATAATATTTGAGAAACAGGTGTTACCTATAAATACTTGTATTTACCACATTTAGGATTACTGATCCTCATTTTTTTAGGCATATCACTCCAATTCATGTTGGGAAACCTTGCATTAATAACAAAGTGATGCCCTATCTATAGTACACTAGCTTCATTTCAGAGATGCATATAACATTCATTAAATTGTTATTTTCTCCTCGATATTTATTAGAATATTGTTTATCCATTTCTTTGAATTAAATGTCATCTAAAATTTGGAAGATGAAAATTTACTATTCTATTTGTCATCAAATTTTCATACAAGGAAGTTAACAACTAATTTCAATATAAGGAATCCCTATCTTTAGAGAACAATGCCATGCACACTTTTATTTTGGTTAACTAAATCAATACAACTCATATTTGAAATGATGGTTTATGCTAGTTCAATTGTTAAAACAATGTGGAGTTGTGCATTGGCCTAATTGATCGAGTTGGGGGTGAACATTAATATGAGTAGATACATCATTCTAAATTTAAATATTGGTGAATTTTCTAGATTTTGCAATAGTTTTGTTACAAGCATATATAAATGTCTTAGCAATGATGCATGTTAGTCATAGTGTATTCCATTGCAACAACAATTTATGTAAAATGTTGATTGCAACATTTGACCCCATTAATTCTCAAATTGGTAAATCTGGTTTTTAAAATTATTATAAATTTTCATGCAAAGGGTTAATAAAAACATATGACCTCATCAATTATCAAATTGATAATTAGATGTGCCTAAAGTCATTAACAATAAACATATTTAAAGTGATTTGTTGCACCTTCATTTGTTGAAAGTGTCTCAATTTGGGATTATGTAACATTAATTTCAAAGTTGAGAATGTGATATCCAAATAACTAGTAGAAGTATGTACCGATGTAAATGACACTCATCTAACGACATGCAATATCTTGTTTTTTTTGGAGACATCTTTTTTAATAATAATGCATTTGAAATTCTCAAAGTTGTTTGATACTAATAGTTTGAATTTTTAGAGATAAGTAAATCACTCAAACATATTAAGTACACACTCTTGTAAGAGGCATTGGCAATGAATTTCTTATAGAATTTTTTTAGAGGTGGAGTTGAGAGACATGAGTTTAGTTTGTTTACATAATGACTATATACTTAATTCTAAGCAACATAAAGACTTGGTTATAGACTTGGTTATAGCAATTTCTAACTCCAAATTTTCAGTTAATAGTTTTAACAAAGTTATAATACATATTGAAAGACTTAATTTCCTTTTTATAGAATAATTACCACTTGCATCTAAAGGAGTATAAAGTGGCTAGAAGATTCGAATTCCAACAAATTTTCAATTAATGAGTTTTACCAAAATTTTAGTATAGGTTGGAAGACTTATTTCAAATGATTTGCACTTATTCATCCAATTTCATGCACACAGACTTCAATGCCGTTATCAAAATATAAGGTTTATTTATTAATTTTTAATTTTTAATTTTATATATTTTTAATGTTGGAGTTATGTTGGCTAAATAATGTTTGTTAATATAAAACTTAGTTTTTAATAATAAATTATATTAGATCTAGAGATTAATAAAGCCATTTTAAGCTTTAGGTTATGTTTTTTTTTTATGCTCTATTCATTTTATCGTGTTTCTCGGTTTATCGCACATTCATACATTGAAATGACTTTATCCGATTGTAGCACATTCATACATTAGATTGACTTTATCCCATTGTAACCTGTTATAATAAAGCTTTCACCTTTGCTTTCACCTTTTGATTTTAAGAAATACAATACAAATAACTCTATAGAGTAAATTTTGGTTTCTTTGTGTTTGATTTTTGTGATATGTTGTTAGGGATTAGCTAGAGCCACTTTGCCAAGGCCTTAGTGAGATAAGCACCTTGGGCACCACCCTTGCCCATGAGACGTCTTCGATAGAGTTGGTGATGTGATTGAGCATATAGCAAATGAGGTGCTCTATGGTGTGGGATGCGCGCAAGTCACCCACACCTTGGTTCGGCACCTGTGAGGAATACATGGTAGTGTTCAAGTCCAACGAAGTGTAAGCAAACCCAACAACACGGGTTGGGATCCCACACAATTTCCCGTGGTAAAGTGCCGCAAGATATGGGTGTGTGGTGACAAAGCAACCACACCAAGGGTGGATGTTCGAGGCGAGAGACCGTTCGCAAGAAAGACAAACCAACGTGCATGGAAGAAGTGCCCAACGTGGAGGTTTGAGTGACTTCGACAAGGGGCTAGCATGGGCACCCTTGGACACATCGGTGTAGGAAGAATCCCACCCAGGTAGCGTGCGACCAAGCAATGGGATTCCTTAGCGAGTCGAAACACCTTGGAAGAAGTGCCACCTAAAGGGTAAAGGAAAAAAATATTTTATATGAAGTATGGCATTTAATGCGACGGTAGTGGCACTATGTGTCGTTCGATCTTAACCGTCGCATTTAATGCCACACTGCATGTAGAGTTTTGTTGGATATCAACCATCGCATTAAATGTCACACTGCATATAGAGTATTGTCCGCCCTTGGACACAAGTTAGAAAAGGAAGACTTGAGTTTAGGTGGTGCATAGTGGTCTAAGTTGTGTTATGGTCAAGTGTTGCATGTCAGACCTGCGTGTGCTACACAAGAAGCCAAGAAGTCGTAGTCGAGAAGTTCATCGTTAAGAAGAGGTGAAACGAATTCGTGGGTTTTCTTGAGGAGTTGTTGGCATTTTGGATGCACTCCCGAAGAAGTGGCCCACAATCACTAACCCATGAATGTACTCTCTCTTGTGTTTATATTTATTTTGGGCACACCCTATTGAGGTTTTGCCAGGCTCATATGTTGTTGTGTATGCTTTATTTGGTTAAGTGTTAAAGTGTTAACAAACGACAACAAATAACTAAGTATAAAAGGTGATGGTAGAGGTGTGTGTTACTAGGATGGCTTGGCCACCGAAGGTTTTATCTAGGTAGTGCCACATGCCCAAGGAATGAAATGACGCTCCGACGTTGGGTTGGGTCCTTGGTTCCATGACAGGTTTGTATCATAGTAGTGAATTGATGGGTTCTTCACCATGTTTGTGCTAGAAGCTGGATTGAAGTGGAATCCACCAAGTGCTGGAAGCCTAAGTTTTTAGTAGTGCACCAGAAGAACTGTAGGGAGGTTACACTAGGTAGCAGTATGCTTAGGATGTTGCAACAGGGTGACAGTGAAACACTATGAGTTGGAAAAGATGTTCCTAGGAAGTAGGATGCTCTGCACACTTGGGTGAAGTGCGCTCGGATATAGTGACAGTAAGAGGGTACCCAACAGACATGGCATTTAGAAGAGTGCACCCAACCATGCATTAAAGTTTTGGGGAAGAAACTACAAGACACAAGACTTCAGGAGGCACCTAGGAACCTATGCATCTAATAGAAGTGCACCTAAGAGAGAGGTTCAACCAACACTTAGTGAAATATCAGCTAGACTGTTTGAAGAGCTATGAAGCAAGTTGTTAGAAGCAGTATTGGTAGCATGAAGAGTGAAGTGTTGGCAGAGGTTCGCTCTGGCAGAAGGTCTTCCCTTCATGCATCACATCTTGATAGGAAGTGTCCCCAACACACATCAGGCGCAGGAAGTCAAGGTGTTACATGCTGGATGATAGTGGGTTTTGATGGAGTTTGAATTAGCTTATTAGAGACTTACTTTGATGTTGGACTGTCAAACTCAACAGGAGTTACGACATAAAGTGTGAGGTGAAGAAGAGTCATGGGAAGTCGAGATGAGAGCCATGATAGGGAGCTTGGAACGGTGGATTGTGAGATGCGACAATTGTTCTAGGCACATGTGAAGAAGCTTGAATAGTTCGGCTAGCAAAGCAGAGCTCAGGTTCAACGGTTGTAGTCATTGGCATACCAAGTGGGGAATTGGGATATGCCCATATTGGGGTCGCTCATTGTGGTGAATGATGCCCAAAGGAAGACAACTTCATAGCCAGGACCGTCCATGAAGAGAAGTAAGAAAACATGTTCTTTTCTTTTCCATGTGAACCACTTTGCAATTGCTTGTCCGATGAAGGAAGAGTTGGAAGCAAACTTGGAAGAAATCCAAGGGCGACCAACCAAGATGAAGCTAATAGCTATGGGAGGATCCTAAGCGTAGTGACCTTTGGGAGAAGTGTTGGAAATGGTTGAATCCTTGCAGGCCTGGGAAAGTTGATAGAGGATCAATACGGTTCCCAAGATGTAAACCAACAGCCTACAGGGCCTTTGTTTTGTGAATGTGATGATTAGTGGGTTGCAGGTTTCCGCGTTGGTGGAAAACAACACGACCCACAGTTTAGTTAACAAGAGAACCGCGACAACACTTCATAGTAAGGTTAGGGGTAGCAAGTCCATGTTTAAGGCGGTAAACTCAACGACAAAGTTAGTTGCAGATGTGGTTCATGCATCACCGATGAAGGTTGGAGACTATTATGGAAGATTTGACTTGGAGGTAGCTCCATTGGATGACCATTTGGATGTTTTGGTAAAAGACTTCCTGAAGTTGGCCAAAGTTGTGTCGCTGCCCTCTAAAGACAATTTGGTGCTTTTGGGTGAAATCAAGACTTTGAGTTTGCCAATGATGTTGACGTGAAAGATGGGGTGGATCCCTAGGATATCATCCATGCAATTGGTTGAAATAGTTGTGGTTCCCACAGATAGGCCTTACAATTTTGCACATCATTGACGAGTAGAAGGTTCGGGTAGAGAGACCTTTGGTGCAACACATGTTGGCAGCGTTGGAGCTTCAGGCAGAGTGGGCTGCGACAAATACCGAACAATTGTGATTTCTGGGTGACCATAGATAGCATGTTGGAGACAAGGCAGAACTTACACCAATGCAGACAACAAAGATCGTGGAAGAAGGCAATCCTGACGTGGCAACATGCGAACCAAGTGAGAGAAGTGAAGATGAAGCATCCCAAGAAGTGGGTTTGCTTGGGAAAGAAGGTGGCCAGAGCCTTGATGAATGGAAGTGCGATGAGGCGTTTGCTTGAGAGAGCTAACAATTGGTAGAAGACTTGGTGGCAGAGGCGAAGGCATCCGAGGTGACTGAGTCGTCTTCGACACATGCGAAAGTGGGTTGAGACGAGAGTGGAAGTGAAGAATTCATGAAGCGTGATGTCGCAGATATTGTGAACTTTTGTACATCGACCCATCAAGATTGAGGGCAAAAAAATATTTTACATGCAGCTAAATAACAAATGTTGCGGTAGCAACACTGGGGTTGTTAGATCTCAAGTAGATTGAGATCCAACCGTTCACAATGTTGTTGCCACAATGTTTATTGTAATGAATATTGTTTGCAATACTTGAATCCTAGCTGATCTTTGATATACTAAGGAAATTGTGTTGCAGCTCCTCGAGAGCATATGTATCCTTGAATAGTTAGAAAATAGATCTACATCAAATGCACAATCCACAAGGATAACATTATAGATCAACCATAAACTCATGAATTCATTAAGGAAAAGTAGTATAGCTCTCTCATTGTTATTAAAATGTATTATATAGATATAATGAAAGTTGAAAACTTAAATATATATTAAAAAAAATTATTATAGTATTGATGGAATGCTAATGAAAAATATCAAGTAGGGTAGATTAGTAGCTACCCTTCTTTTGAGTAACAACCCTTAATAATTGATCCATGTTTTTGCTTGAAGACCACTTTCTTGTGACAAAACTAAGAAATGAGAAACTCAACAAATGAAAGATATAGTTTCCTTGCACCAAATGTTTAAAATTTCAAGAGATAAGTTAACTCCACACAAAATTTTCATCATTTCTCAAATGGTGAATGAAAACCCTACTTAAACTCCCCTTTATACGTTTACAAAACCTAAAATTTGTTTTAAAGCGTGCTTTTAGCACAAGGGGATTCACCTTGTTGAGCATATCTTATCACGTTCATTTATAAAGGAGGGTTCTTAATTTTAAAAGATCAGGTCAATATATTGTAGGTATTGGGGGCGAAGAATAGGGTATGGGGGTTTATAGGTATTGGGGGGTCTAAAAAGAGTTTTCTAGTAAAAATAAGGAATTATTGTAAAAGTATATGTTTTTTAATTGGAAATATGTATTGGGAGGGGGTCTCAACAAAAGAATTTTTTTAAGTAATTATCAATATCTAGTGAAATTACGGGTATTCTTTAATATCCCATGAGCGAAGGCGCTATGACATAGTTTCACTAAGTGAAGACCTTGTGGCTTTTAGTGCTCTACATGTTGAACATGTGCTGTAACGTCCCCGACCCTCCAACTGACGAAGAGGATGCTACTGATGTTGTTATCTACTCGAGCAACCAACCCCATGAACATACACATAAAAATTGAAATGCTTTGAACTAAAACATGCATATATTATCACCATACAACGGAATCAAAACCATACATTCAAGCATTCAACATGTTCATTGTAATTCATTATCAAATGTAATTGCAGGAACTTAGACACAAGAATACTTATCTTATGAAAAAGAACGCCCTGCAACCAACTATGTCGCTGCAATGTTCCACCCAACCATAGGCCAGTGTGCTCCTTAATCTCTCAGCAACACTGCGACCCCCGAGTTGGGCATGATTCCCTAAGGAATAAGGAAACTATGCAAGATCACACATAGCCAAAGATATGTCAAGACAACACAAGTTGGGTTTATTAGACCAAGAGTGCACAACAACACATAACCAAGCGAACAGGTTGGGTTTATCAGGTTACAGGAGATGGAAGCACTATCTGCTAAGATAGTGGGCTCATTGAAGAGATAAGGATGCCTTCACCAGAACTAGATTGACTCTTAAGACATCCACACACACCCAACACACAGAATCATTCCCTTCTCTGCTGCACAGTCCCTCAGGACATGACTTCCCTTTTAGTGTTATTCAGGGGGTGTAGAGAAGAGAGCCAACCCTCTAGATCTGTTTATGAAGCTCCTACAAAACACTAGGTTTGTCAAGTAGACTCTTTTCCACTCCTACACAGTCCAAAGACCAATCCATTGTGCACACACATGAAAACAACCATTCACAACCCTAGGGTTTAAAAGAAAACACCATAGAACAAAACCAAAATGACAATTTGGGTAATACTTAGCTCAAACTGAGCAATTCGACTCTAGAGTCGTTCTTGGCCCTATCATGGCCAAAACGACTCAACAACAACCCAATTCATGGGGGAAAGATAACCACTGATCCTACGCCTATGTAGAGGAGAGCCACGACCCAATCGAGAAGGGATGTAGACACAAACTAACTCCCTATGTCAAGGGAAATCACCCACAGTAAAAATCGGGGAAGGAAGAACACCACTGCCCACTTGAGGTGAGGAAAACCAAATGAGCACTTGCGTGACGAAAAACTCCAAAACAGGAAATTCGTGAAGGTAAGGCTGCTCTTCCTGTTCTTTGCATGAGTGCCAAAAATGAAGATGGAGGTCGTCCCCTCTTCCTGCCCATGTGAGGGTGAATGATATCCCTAGTGAAGTGTGTGTGTGGGAAAGGACTGACAGTCCTGCCACACACCACTGCCCAAGCAATAATTGTCCCCAAGTAACTCCATGATCCTTAGGAAAATCATGCATTTTTCATTATGGTTGCATTGACATAGCTGGTTGTGGGTATTTTTAATTAAAATGCATGTTTACATGTTGCCAAAATTAATGTGTCAGATAGCATGATATACCATCAACACCGATTTTAATCGTTGGAACATAAAACAATTAAATCGATGGTGGGGATTTTGCCTTTAGCTCCACACCATGATTAATTACAATATATACATCATATACATTTTAGTGCAAACGGGGTCAAAACCAGGGTGTTACATGTGGGCTCTATCTGTGCGATCTCACATGGGACATATCTTGTTTTTTATATCATTACAAGGTATTTTACCATAGTGCAATATAATCAACATTGAAACAAATTTCAAAATGGATGGAAATGAAATACAACTTGATGATCATCTATTGTAAGGACACAAACATGGGTCATGATGATGCATTTATGGAAACAGTCGATTTCTTCATACCAAGGAGAATAATAAATGCACTCATATAGAATTTATTGGATTTAATAAAATATATGGGTGTGTGCAAGAAGTTGAGGGTGTGTGCAATACAAAACTAAAAAAATAGACATCCATCAACTTGCATGGATATTTTGAGACACTTACACAATGAATCTTGCGATCAGTAAAAAACAAGAAATGTAGGAAATTGAATGACCTTTCCAAATATATATTTTTTTTCTATTGAAAATGTTGTTAACTATCTAAAGTTAGATAAATTTTAACAGGCACTTTTTATTTTTGTGACAAATTAGAAGGTATATGTTTTTGTGGGTGCAGCGTCTGAGTGTCTAAATGATGGAATAAACTTATGAAAACCAGTATACATATAGAGAACATATAGGACTAGTGCATGACTATTTTTCCAATATTAAAAATAATATTTTTAATTTTTTTTTAATTATCTAAGAGATCAAACCTCAAAAACGGTACATCATTTGTGGGTGTAGCGTTTGAATGTCTTAATGCAATTATTTGGAAATGGTTTTTTATAACATGTAGAGATTGGTGTTCTTTAGTGCGCCATATAATTTTCTTTTTAAATGGTTGAGAAACGAAAGAGATATGGACGAAACACTACCAGTGTGTTTTTTGAGTTGAGGAGTGATGACAGAATATAAATAAGAAAAAATTATGTATTCTTGTTAAAATTTACATATTTAGAATATGCAAAAAAAACCATATCTGTTTCTAAAATCTCATAAAAAATGGACGTGTGCAGCATAATCAGACGAACCGCTAAACACGAGCATATTGAAAATTTGGATATAATGTTGAATTAGCCATGGTTGATCATACTCCAAGGCACAGGCATGTTGAATCCGAAGCAAAGTACAAAGCAGACACATAGGCATAGAAATTCCACGAAAGCATGGATGGAGGCTCGGCCTTATCATTTGGAGGGAATAAATTTTTGAATTTAAACAATACGCGAGCGCGATTTAACTAGACAAAACCCGTGCACGTTATATAGAAACAAAACGCGTTCGCATTTTGTTAAACCAAAAATAGCGTTCATCATCATCTTCAACTTCATCATCATCAACATCATCAACATGATCATCATCATCACCATTGCCATCATCAACATCATCATCATCATCATCACCTTCCTCATCATCTTCATCATCATCACCATTGTCGTCGTCATCGTCATCATCATCATCATCATCATCATCATCAACATGATCATCATCATCACCATCGCCATCATCATCATCCTCATCCTCATCCCAATCATCATTATCATCATCCTCATCCTCATCATCATCATCAGCTTCATCATCACCATCATCATCATCATCATCATCAACATGATCATCATCATCACCATCAACATCATGAACATCATCATCACCATCGTCGTCATCATCATCATGAACATCATCGTCGTCACCATCGTTGTCATCATCATCATCATCATCATCATCATCCTCATCATCACTTTCCTCATCATCAACATCATCATCATCATCAACATCGCCATGATCATCATTATCATCTTCATCATGTTCATCATCATCATCATCATCATCATCATCATGTTCATCTTCATCACCATCGTCATCATCATATTCATCTTCATCATCAACATCAACATCATGAACATCATCATCATCAACATTATCACCATTGTCGTCATTGTCATCATCATCATCATCATCACCTTCATCATCCTTATCATAATCATCACCATCAACATCATGAACATCATCATCATCATCCTCATCATCATCGTCATCATCATCATCACCATCATCACCTTCATCATCACCATCGTCATCATCATCATCATCACCATTTCCATCATCATCATCATCATCATCATCATCACCATCAACATCATGAACATCATCATCATCATCCTCATCATCATCAACATCAACATCATGAACATCATCATCATCATCATCCTCATCATCATCATCCTCATCATCATCACCATCAACATCATCAACATCATCATCATTCATCATCATCCTAATAATCATCATCACCATCAACATAATGAACATCATCATCATCATCCTCATCATCATCATCATCATCATCATCACCTTCATCATCAGCATCATCATCACCATCATCAACATGATCATCATCATCATCATCAACATCATGAACATCATCATCATCATCCTCATCATCATCCTCACCATCAACATCATGAACATCATCATAATCATTCATCATCATCCTCATCATCATCATCACCATCAACATCACGAACATCATCATCATCATGCTCATCATCATCCTCATCCTCGTCATCATCATCACCTTCATCATCATCATCATCATCATCATCAACATCATCATCATCATCACCATCAACATCATGAACATCATCATCCCTCATCATCATCATCATCCTCACCATCAACATCATGAACATCATCATCATCATCCTCATCATCATCACCATCAACATCATCATCATCATCCTCATCATCATCCTCACCATCAACATCATGAACATCATCATCATCACCATCAACATCATGAACATCATCATCCACCTCCTCATCATCACCATCAACATCATGACCATCATCATCATCATCCTCATCATCATCCTCAGCATCAACATCATGAACATCATCATCATTCATCATCATCATCATCCTCACCATCAACATCATGAACATCATCATCATTCATCATCATCATCATCCTCATCATCATCATCACCATCAACATCATGAACATCATCATCCTCATCCTCATCCTCATCATCATCATCACCTTCATCATCATCATCATCATCATCCTCATCATCATCATCTCCAACAACATCATGAACATCATCATCATCATCCTCATCCTCACCATCACCATCACCATCAAAATCATCTTCATCATCTTCATCATCATCATCATCATCATCACCTTCATCATCACCATCATCGTCATCATCATCATCATCATCACCTTCATCATCATCATCATCATCATCATCACCATTGCCATCATCCTCATCATCATCACCGTCAACATCATGAACATCATCATCATCATCATCATCATCATCCTCATCATCATCACCATCAACATCATGAACATCATCATGATTCATCATCATCATCCTCATAATCATCATCACCATCAACATAATGAACATCATCATCATCATCATCATCATCATCATCATCATCACCTTCATCATCATCATCATCATCACCATCATCAACATGATCATCATCATCACCATCAACATCATTAACATCATCATCATCATCCTCATCATCATCCTCATCATGAACATCATGAACATCATCCTCATCATCAACATCATGAACATCATCCTCATCATCATCATCACGATCAACATCATGAACATCATCATCATCATCCTCATCATCATCATCACCTTCATCATCATCATCATAATCATCATCATCACCATCATCATTCATCATCACCATCAACATCGTGAACAGCATCATCATCATCCTCATCATCATCACCATCAACATCATCAACATCATCATCATCATCCTCATCATCATCGTTCATCATCATCATCATCATTCATCATCACCATCATCATCGTGAACATCATCATCATCATCACCATCAACATCATCAACATCATCATCATCATCCTCATCATCATCCTCATCAACAACATCATGATCCTCATCATCATCATCACCATCAACATCATGAACATCATCATCATCCTCATCACACTAGTGGAAAATGAGAGATTAGTGACCAGGAGACCAAAATTTTTGGTCACCATAGTTTTTTTGAAGGGATAAATGACCAAAATTGATAAATTTAAG
>LPNX010947906.1:10647-40220 GCA_001517045.1 Pseudotsuga menziesii
AAAATCAGACTTGACATACTCATCACCATTGTCATATCTGAGGGCCTTGAGTTTCCTTCCAGACTGGTTTTCAACCAAAGCCTTAAAGACTTTGAATAGGCCAAAAACTTTAGACTTGTGTTTCAGGAAGTGAACCCAGCAATACCTGGAAAAGTCATCAATGAAGGTCAATGCATATTTGGCTTGACTCATGGACATATGAGGGAATGGGCCAAAAACATCACTGTGGATCAGCTCGAGGGGTGCAGAGGTTCTCTCATGACTAGCTCTCTCAAATTTGTGCTCTGGGTGTTTTCCTAGGATACAACCTTGGCAGACTCCTTTGGAAAATTTTATCTTGGGCAACCCTATGAACATCTCTTTTTCACTAAGATTAGAAAGATATTTGTAGTTTAGGTGGCCAAATATTTCATGCCAAAGCTTGCTTGCTTCATTAGCATGAATCAGAAGAGCAGAGGGGTTTGAGTAAGGTAGGAAGTGTGAGAACATGTATACCTTTTGAGCATGATTCACAACTCCTTTTGCAATGACTCTACTAGTTGAAATCTCTGTGATCTCAACTTCATCGGGGGAGAATATGACCTTCTTAGGAGACCCAGTGTGGGTCATCTGGTACACTGATAGGAGGTTGGAGGCAAGACTAGGCACATACAACACATTGTTGAACTGACCATGATCAAGATCTATCCTTCCTTTACCCAAACTTTCAGTGAGAGAGTCATCTCCCAGTACTATAGATGGTCCTTTCGACTTGTCCAGTGAGGAGAAGGCCTCCTTAGTCGAAACCATGTGTCTTGAAGCTCCAGAATCAATGATAAAACTGGGTGAGCTTGATGTGCCAGCAACTAGAGCATGAACTCTCTCTCTATCATCTGAACTTGATCCTCCTTCTCTCTTCTTTGAGCTTTCTGGAAGGGAGATACCATTCTTCTCCAGGATTTGGGTCAGCATGTCTATCTTCTTTTTCATACAAGAGCTTTTAGAGTGATTTCCCTTATTGCAGTATGTGCACTTGTTCATTTCACCTTTGTTTTTCTTCTTCTGGTAGTTCTTCTTGGGACCTTGTGGATCCTCCGGAGACTGTTTCTTGTCTCTCTTTTGCTCAGGTGGATTTTTAGCTTTCTTTTTGCTTTTTGAATCCACCCTCGAATCTCCAGCAATCAAAGCTTGATATTTGGATGGTTTGATGGTGCCCATCATCACCAGCTTGTCCTGTTCTTGTGTGAGATATTCCATGAAATCTACAAGGCTAGGCATCTTCCGGGTTCGAGCTGTCAGTTTTGTGGCATAGAAGGTAAAAAAAAACACTAAATAATCAGGGCCCAGCTTTGAGAGGATGGCCAGTATGAGCTGATCATATTTCTTTTCGATACCACACTGTTTCAACTACAAAACTAGTGCTTTGAACTTGGAGAAATATAGCTGCAGGGATTCAAAGCTATTTGGACTCAGAGAAATCAGCTCATTTTTTATTTGATGTCCCCTCATCTCATCTGTCTTTCCAAAAATATCAGCAAGCTTCTCCCATACTTCATTCGGTGATGTCAATCCATCAAGATGGAAAAGGAGGTCTATGGAAATACTCAGACACAGGAGGCCATAAGCCTCATCCCTCCTGTTGTGCCATTTTATCTTCTCTGTAGCTGCATTGGGATATACTTCTGTTGCCATAGTCACCCTGTAGAGGCCTTTCTCTCTCAACAGAATCTCCATCTCTGCTTTCCATTCAAAGAAATTGAAGGGAGTCAAGATAGTTTTTTGTGATTGATCCATAGCTTAGAAAATCTGTCCCGGTTGTCAGTAGAAGATTCCCAGTCACTGATGTCGAACCTGATTTTTTTTTTGAAGGAGAGAAACAATATACAATGGCTCTGATGCCATGTGGAAATTGAACCAGGTGATAGATTAATTTTACTCACAACAATTAACAATTGATCATGCAAAATGACTCACAAAGAGACTGGAAATTGGAGCTGAACACTAAACTGTATTAAATCAGTGTACAATAGCCAAACCTATAATAAAATAGGTTGCTAAATAAATAACATACATCAGGGATTCGAATGCATGAGGAGCAATTCGAATCTAGCATAAAGTAGGCTTACTAAAAATAAGCAAATCCCCCATAGGTGTAAAAAGTTGATCCCAAATCTGTCATGGAGCTCACGAATTAGCAAAATGGCTTAGGCAAGCTAAAGAGTGGTGGAATGGCAGATCATACATGATTTTGCATGGAGAAAAGAGTGGAGGATGAAGAGGACAAAAAACTAGTTCACCTCACCTAGTCTAGCTTTTCTATTTGCCTTAAAACACTGAAAAAACAGGGAATAAAGCAGAAAAAGCAGAAGGGCACCTAGGAGGCTAGGAATAAATTAGATTTGATTCCTTGTACTTTCCCATGCGCTACATGAGTCAAATGAAGCAAGTTTGACCACGATGGATAGGTAAAAGACAACTTGCACAAGGTGGGACACATGAACTAGGCTAATAAGACAAAAATAATTAAATTAATGTCTAAATGGGTAAACTATGGGTTGATTATTCTAACAACAATAGCCAAGGCCATGATGAAACCTAGTCTCCTCTCGATCAACAAATTCCACAAGGAAAGATGTGAGTGCAAAACCAGAGACCACACTACTAGCAACCAAAGGATTCAACTTGACTGTTACAAGGGTTAATGCCACTCACAAAGATAGCCATTGGGATCGAAGGGGATCACCCTCAGAAACAAAATGATGGAATCAAGGCCATGAGGCCATGAACCTGTGGCATTTTTCACAGCAGCGATGGGAGGGTAAACAATGCAAAATTTTAGGGTTAAATGTTTTTATAGTAGGGTTTACCAATGTCAAAACCCCATCCAATAACCGATGACCACGTGGATTCCACTTTGTTTTTTATAATATGGGTTTTTCTCTATATTTTCGAGAACCTTGGGTGAATCCTACAAAAAGAGGTTATACATAACCTTGTTATGATCTCATTTGAAAAACACTAGATTTGTTTTTATTATAATATGCCTTAGTATAGATTGTAAAGATATTATGCTGGGCCTAGAAATGACCCCTTTTTTAGCACACTCACTATACTCTTTTTGCCTTATCTTATCCCATTTTTATGCACCAAACAGATGTTTTTCCTTCATTGGAGCCGTGATCCCTCATAGGTATGATCACTTATTATTTTATCTTATTAATACTTATGATTGTAATAAACAGGGCTTTACCTATTGAATTATGCTAATAAGTTGAGATTTTATGAAGATTGTTCAAGACGTGAAGGATATAGGTGCATCAGGTCAAGTGGTTTCTAGAAGAGACAAACATCTATTGCCAGATGTGCCCACGGACTCCATATTTGGAGGTGGAACGCAGTCAAATATCCTCATTCTACGCAAGCTGAAACATGAAAGGCTACAATAGACTCGACCTCAGCTGTACGCCATTATTCAAGGGTAGCTGGAACCGACGGAGTAATTCTTAATTAGGTTCTGTTACTTCATTATTAGCTCATTCAACAGACTTCCTATATTCCTTGCTTCTGTTTCATCCACAACTATAATAGCACATTGTAATAGAGAATGAATTATTCAGAGCCAAGGGTTGGAAAATAATTGAGCGTATTGTATAAGCTGTGACAGATACTGTAGTTTCATTCCATCATCTAATACAAGGAGCAGGATTCTTCTAATTTATGGGTTTTAACTTGTGTTAGTCTCTGGTGTCTCTGTTCGAAGGCTGGGCCCACCTTCCTACATAGATTGCCAAGTTGATTAGGTATTTATCTTTTCTGTTGTGTAGTGTGGATGTTACAGTAGATGTATTCTTTTATAATAGCTGCAACATTAATGATTCATTGTGTGTTTCCCTAATTTATCAGTAATTGCATTTCCTGTAAGCTGCAACAAAGTGGTGTGACAGTCGACTATGTAGGTTAATTTTCCTTATGCACTTGTGTGATAGCTCTAACAACCAAGCTCATCCCTAGTTTCTTTCAATTGTTGTCTTTCTTGAGTTTTGCTAATTCAGTCCATTTAAAGTTATAATTGTTGAGTTCAATTTCTGCATTTATGATTCTTAGATTAAGTTGGATTGAGATAGTTATAATGGATCTTCATATGGCCTAGTAGATCAGGATTTATCTTTCAGAAAAAGTAAGTCTAGATGGTTATTTATTGAATCTTTTATTTCTAGATCAAAGTTGTAATAAGGTAATAATAATTA
This sequence comes from Pseudotsuga menziesii, assembly GCA_001517045.1. Taxonomy (NCBI): domain Eukaryota; kingdom Viridiplantae; phylum Streptophyta; class Pinopsida; order Pinales; family Pinaceae; genus Pseudotsuga; species Pseudotsuga menziesii. The sequence goes on from LPNX010947906.1 coordinate 14,874, forward strand.
TGCATTCTTATGAAGGTAAATTAGATTAAGTTAATCATGGGAAGAGTTGGGATGAACAGACAAGTAGGATAGTTTATTCAACGGCATCATCTACTTAGTGTTTAAGCACAGACAGTGTAAATTATCTTTGCAATAAAAAGAATTTCCTGGGTTGACAATTTATATTGAACATTCTATATGTTGAATTTAATTAACTTTCATGTAGAGTGCCCAACATTTTGACTCCATTTCCAGGGAAGATAATTATTAGACACCATAGTAGTTGCATCCATTCATTTTTATTCAGTTTTTAATTTTGCATGTTTTGGGTTGCATGAATACGAGAAGGGTACAATGTGACATTCTTACAACCCCCAGACTCCCTAGAATACTAACATTGCAGGTGGTCAAGGACGTGGAAGAAATCCACCCTTGGGAAGAAGAACATTCATTGGCGATCTGGTTGCTAGAACCAATTCCTTTACTAGAGCTTTCCATTAGAGGTCCTCCGTCAGAAGAAGCCCAATTATTCCCAGGGTGGAAGCACTAGTTTCCATAATGGAGAGCACAGGAGAAGTTGCGACACCCTCAGGTTTGTCTGTGGAGGAAGAGATAGTTAGTGCTATGGGATCAGCTGATTGAGACTTGATTTATCACATTAATGGGAAGGTGGTGACAAAAGAGGAGTGGACACAGTTCCATCAGAAGTGGGACGATCAATAGAAGCACAAAGAGGAGAGAGAAGAAGAAAACATGAATAACAGACATGATCCAGAATATCATGAGGAGGTGATGGGGGGAAATCATCATAATGAAGATGACCCCCTTCCTCAGGGGACTGTTGCCACACTCCAGTTCCCCATTCAACAGCCATAGGAAATATCCCCCATGAAAAACATATCACCATCATTTTTACCTCATTTTCATGGAAAAGCCACAGAGGATTCAGATGAATTCCTTTTCAAGTTTGACATCCTTTGTCGTAGCTATGATTAAACTTCCAGTGAGCATAAGTTGAATCTTTTCCCTGCTACTTTGATGGATAATGCACTACGTTGGTTCATGATCTTGGGTGGTGGAACTGTCACTACTTGGGACTGAATGAAATAGGTTTTCTTAGAAAAATATTAGGAGTACTGCAACACCAAAGATAAAAGAGAAGAACTATTCAAGATGGTATAAAGGGATGAAGAAAGCTTGGAAGATTTTTTTGAGAGGATTTTGTACAATGTGTAGAGACCTGGACAGACTAATATGGGGTTAGATGTGGTCAAGATAATCCTACTCCATGGGATTAGGGAATACTTCGTAGACATGTTGAACCTACTAGGAAAGGGGGATATCTCAAAGGAGTCCTTTGAAAATATTGTTGAATTGTGCAAGAGGTATCCAGAGGATCTTCTAAGAACAACAAATGAGATAAATTAGAACGAGATGTCTTTGAAAGAACACAGAAGTCATCTAATGGAGGAGCTACCCGGAAAGAAATAGGAAACCTTCTCGAGAAATTCAAGACATAATTGATGAGATCCATCTCCTCAGAAATAGATGTCTTGAGGGAAAAGCAGAAACATATAGTAGAGGATCTAACACTTGGTGTATTCTACCCTAAATGTAGGAAGAAAAATCCCCTAAAGGAGTTCCCACTTGACAAAGTAGAAGTGTGTCATCTCTGTGAGATGAACCATGATACAAAGGAATGCCCCTCACTACCTCAAGTGAAGGTAGTTCTTAAGGTATCAACTCCAGATGTGGAACCGACCTACTTCATTGCCCAGAAAAATCCTTGGCAGCCTTGAAACCAAGGTATGACTCCAGACTTGTTTCCATTTTCAAACAACATGAATAATTGGAATAATATGCATCACATGAATACATAATTCCCTTCATCTTATTCCAACCATCAATGGTATCCTTCTCAACCTCCTATCCAAAATTTCAACTCCTAGAACTCTTTGACATAGCCACCAAACCAACAGAACTCTTGGTCTCCTAGGTGGAGGAAATTCCATCCAGAAAACTAGTTTCCCCATATCCAACCTCCTCAACAGTTTTCGCAACAACAGTTTCCTCATCAACCATACCCTCCTCAACATTACCCTCAGCCATATCAGCAGTATCAGTAGCCGCAGCTGCAACTCCAGAACAATGCTGCACCCAATACACCTATACCACCGCATCTTCCTGCTCAACCTAACCCCAACCCAAACAATAAAGCAGTCCACCATTTTGAGACTGCCAACATGCCCGCTTGCTACATTACTCTAGTTCCCTGTAATGACATCCACATACAATTAGGGAGGGTAGTGGAGCCTTTGTTCATTGAGGATGTTCCATCCTCTATGTCTAAAGAAAGGATGAACCAACAGTACTTATCCAACGTAGTGATCCCCATTATTGAGTACGTTGAAATTCCTACCGAGACACCAGCTGAAACATAAGAAGAAACACCTATTGACACACAACCTACATAACTGATTAGGGAACCACCATATCCTAAAAGACTAACACTACAGAAGGCAGTGGAGAAACCTCAATTTAACCTCTTAGGAGAGTTGAAAAACCTCTATGACAAAATTCCATTGCTGCAGGGCCTTCATGATGTCCCTATCTATGCCAGAACTGTTCAGGATTTGTGTACAAGAAAACCAGGAAGAAAACCCAGGGATCCCCCCACTATCCATGTTATAGGGAAATTATTTGAACTGATAATGGGAAAAACCCTTCCAGCCAAATATGACGATCTTGGGAACCCCATTGTCATTGTGCAGATTGGGAATACGCAGATACCAAATGTACTAGTAGATTTAGGTGCAACTATTAATGTCATCACCATAGAAACTGTAAGAAAAATTGGGCTCACCAATCTCAGGCCAACCCCTACCGTTATAGAACTTGCAGATAGGTCCACCATCAAAACCAAGGGAGTCTTATATGACCTCGTCATCTCAGTTGATTCATGGGAATACACAGCTGACTTCTTGGTTTTACAACCCAAGTCGCAGCTAGGAGGACACCCGTTGATCCTGGGAAGGCCCTGGTTAGATATAGCAGATGCTTGCATCAACTATCGGTCTGGGTCTGTGACCATATCACATGGGACCGAAACAAATAACCTTGGCCTATATCCTCCAGCTCGACCTAGTCTATAAGCTGAAACTCCATTGTGGATGGAGCTAGAGGAAGAGGATGGCGTTTAGCCACTATTAACGATAGGGAAGGCCTTGACTTTTAAGGATGAAACAGAGGATGATTCCATCAATAATTTCATTAGTGAGCCCACTTCTGTCAACAAACAAATTTATTAGATCCAGAATAGTACTCTAGGTGAAGAAGAACAAGAAAATATCACAGAGGAGACATTAATTAGTGACACTCACATGGTTCAAGTGTTGAAAAGTTTGAAAAGTGTTCCAGTTGAGATAGAGCTGGGAAAAACCTTGAATATCAATCCCACTCTTACTCTGGATGAACAAGAACACATAATCACTCTCTTGAAAAAACATAAGGGGGAATTCTCCTAGGAGTACACAGACATGAAGGGTATCCCTTATAATCTATGCACTCACCACATTTATATCAAAAGTGACTCTCAGCTTGTGTGCCGGCCACAACGAAGGATGAACCCCAATATTAGGGACATAGTGAAGGAAGAGATTCAAAAACTCTTGGAAGCAGGGTTTATATACCCAAACTTAGATAACAAGTGGGTTTCTCCACTTGTGATAGTACCAAGAATAATGGTAAATGGAGAGCCTATGTGGATTACAAAAAGCTGAACATGGCAACATAGAAAGATCACTTTCCTTTGGATTTCATCGACCAGGTACTTGACACCTTGTCTGGGAAGAAGTTATTCTCCTTTCTGGATGGGTTTAGCGGGTACAATCAAATCCAGACTCCTGAAGACCAAGACAAAACCACCTTCACCCACCCCTGGGGTACCTTTGCATATAGGGTGCTCCCCTTTGATTTATACAATGCACCAGCCACCTTTCAGAGAGCTGTGATTGGTATCTTTTCAGAAATGGTTAATGATAGTATGGATATTTTCATGGATGATTTTACTCCTTATGGATGTGGCTTTGAAGAGGCACTGAAAAACTTGGAGAAGGTTTTAACACACTGTGAGCAAACCCAACTATATTTGAGCACTAAAAAGTGCCATATGATGATGAGCGAGGGTGTAGTGCTGGGAACTTTATCTCTGCTGATGGTATCCAGGTAGTTCCATCCAAAATTAGGGTAATTGAAAACATACCCACTCCTATAACGCAAAAAGAGGTATGCAACGTTTTAGGGCATGCTGGGTGTTATAGAAGATTTATAGAAAATTTTTCCAAACTAGCTTCTCCTTTATTTACCTTATTGATGAAAGATGTACAGTTTATTTGGAATGATGCATGCCAGACAACGTTCACCGAACTTAAGAAGAGGCTGTTTACAACTCCTATCTTAAGGGGGTCCAATTGGGCTCTACCTTTCCACATTTCTTCAGATGCCTCTGACACTGCCATTGGAGCAGTATTAGGTCAGCAAGATGGTCAAGCACCATATGCCATTTATTATATCAGTAAGAAATTAGCCCCTGTTGAACTCAATTATATTGTTACAGAGAAGGAATTTTTAGCCATTTTTTACTCCATTAATAAATTTGGACACTAAATCATTGGATATCCCACCTTTGTACACACTAACCACTCAGCCATCAAGTATCTAATGAACAAACCAGTTACAAATGCTAGGATGACTAGATGGCTATTACTATTACAGGAGTTCGATATTACCATTATCGACAGGCCTGGGAAAGAAAATGTTGTTGTTGATTATTTATCTCATTTTACTAACAGTGATGATAGCCTACCAGTTGAGGATTCTTTCCCAGATGAACACTTGTTTGCAGTTTTAGCTCATTCCCCTTGGTATGCAGATGTTTCTAACTACTTGGCTGTAGGTAAGTTTCCAGCACACTTGTCAAAAAGAGAGAAAAGGAATATTATTCAACAAAGTGCCAGGTATTGATGGATAGATGGTCATCTTTTCTACACAGGTCTCGATCTTGAGATCCGGAAGGCCTGTCATGATGAGCCATGTGGGGGACATTTTGTAGACAGGAGAACAAATCATAAGGTGTTGAGAATGGGTTATTATTGGCCAACAGTTTTCAGGGATGCCAAGAAATATGTCCAGTCTCGTGACAACTATCAAAGAATGGGACAACCTAATAGATTGGAAGAAATGCCTCTTCTACCATAGTTGGTGGCAAAACCTTTTGACATATGGGCCTTAGATTTTGTTGGGCCTATCAATCCTCATTCAAAACAGAAATCCTACATTTTAGTTTGCACCGACTACATGACAAAATGGGTAGAAGCTGTGGCTTTGGCGGAAGCCAGTGGCTAGGGTGTAACAGATTTGTTGTATGGAGAAATCTATACCCATTTTGGAATACCCAAGGAAGTAATCATAGATGGAGGATCGCAATTTGTGTCACACAAATTTGAAGCTTTGCTACAGAAGTACCATATTCAACATAGGATAACTTCACCTTACCAACCCTAGACCAATGGCCAGGTGGAAAGTACCAATAAATTTATTGAATTCATCCTCACCAAAATAGTCAAGAGCCATTGCAAAGACTGGGCTAACAGAATTCTAGAAGCACTGTGGGCATATCGCACTACATGGTGTAATACTACAGGTTTCTCCCCTTATGACTTGGTGTATGGGAAGAGCATTGTCTTTCCCATTGAATTCAAAATCAAAACCTTGAAGACAGCCATGGAGGTAAAATTAGATGTAATTGAAGCCCAGGGGAATAGATTGAATCAATTGAATGAACTTGGGGAAAAATGCATAGTTGTTGTGGATCAGACAACATTAATTCAGCAACAGAGATCCAATTGGCATGATCGGTTAATCAAGAATCCAGTCTTCTGTGAGGGAGACTGCACGCTATTATATGATTGAAGATTCAAAAGGGAATTTAAAGGTAAGCTACACATAACATGGTTAGATCCATATTTGATAGACAGAGTATTCAATAATGGTATAGTCCACCTGTTGGCTGCTATGGGCAGACCCGGGTTTACTATAATCAACCAACAACACCCCTAGCTCACTGGCCCTTTCAGCGACAGACCGCAAAACGACCTGAAGTCTCACCCGAAGTGACTCTAATGGGTTGGCCAAGGACTCAAGTGTCTTGGACCAGGTTCTGTGGAAATCCTACTTGTGACTCGCAGCTCTTCTAGCCGCGGGGTCTCTTTCCCTGCGCGTCGTACGACCTTCTGCTCGCGTCGCGCGATCTCCTTGTCTCGCAGATCTTCTAGCCGCGAGATATTCCTTTATACCGCCGTGCAGTCCTTCCCTATGTCGTGCACTTTCCCTGACTCACGATATCTCCGTCCTTATCGTGTTGCCGTGCACCGTGCGACACGCAGCTCCTACCCAACGCTAAGTCCTCAACCAGCGGTATCGCGCACCGCAGCTCCTCTGCCAGTGCGGTATCACCTCTCTGTGATATCCTACCTCCGCGGTTTAACGCACTTAGCATTGCTTGTGTCGATGTGAAAGACTTAACATACAAGGCTATTCGATACTGCAATAGTGACTGTTTCACGCAAAGCATAAATGAACCATATACAACATGCCAAAAACTTTCGACTTATGTTTATCCTTCTATGTTACGGTGAACTGATTAACACATTCATTCATTAAACTGTAAACAAAGTCCATGAAATGATTGAGAAATGCATAAGTAAGCATAACACATAAACCAATCGCATAACAATTGATTTTAATGTGGTTCACCTCCAGGATGGAAGTTACGTCCACAGAACTGTGTTTTTCTTATAGCTCAGGGGAAGGTAAAACACAGTTCTGCTGCACCGCATATGCAACTCAAGATCTTCTCTCTTAGATCTATTTTCTCTCTATATTGCTTTCCTACAATATACTCTTCACTCTCTGTCGATCCCTACGGATCGTTACATGCATACTCTATAATCCAGCTACTGGTTATAGTAAGATTGCTATCGCTAATAACAGAACCAGAGCTAGGATTTTACAACAATCTAATAGTCTGTAAAACACTACTAACAACTGAATGAACCAACTAACTGACCAACCCTTTTACAATACAAAATATATCCCTTTATAGGCATCCCGAAGGTCTCACCATTACAACACTGGGGGCCTGTCCCAACAGTAACCCAAAACCCTAACTAGTGAGAGTCGGCCATATCTGTACTTGAGGTAGCCACTTTCTGTCACACCACAGCTCTCTGCAGTCTTCCATGCTTCCCGGCACTGATCATGGGTACTATGCACCGCTTCTCTTTTCTGTCCTTCGTCTTCAATGCTTCAGCCTCATTGCTCCTTCTCCTTTATGAGGGTCGCTGAGCCCTCCTATCTTCTGCCGCTTCCTTTAATGCAGTGGGTGAGCTATCTCTTCTCGGCCGCTCAAGTACCGTTGCCTTTCTTGACTTCTCTATCTAAAAAGTCATGGTTTCCGGCTCTGCTCTGCAACTGGAAACATGCTACGGTGTTGTAGCTCTGTCTTATCTTCTTTCCACCAAAACTTATCTCTCCGCTAAACTAGTAGCTTCTTCTGTAGCTGCAGGACCCTGCTCCAACACCACCTGGTCACCATTGATCAGAATTGTGCACAATTATTCGCTAACTGTCACAGGCGGCAACTGTATCATAAGCCAATTTCGAGGGACATGTTTGTTTCACAGATTGCAGCTGATCTAGGATACCAGTTGGAGCAAGGGCAGGAATATTTCTCTACCCCTATCAGTATTTAGAAAGTTGCTGCAATTTCCATACAAAATTTTTGTACATAAATAAATTAATGCTTATTTCCTTTTTTTTCATTTTCCTTTACACTTGATTGTTTTTTTTAGAATTTGTACAGGAATTTACTTAAGGAGAAATGGTCATGATCGGGCCTGATAACCATGAGCACCTATTGTAATTTTCTATTTTCTGGAAGAGCTCCTTACAGAAGAAAAATTTGAATGATGAACAGTTCGACGTAGCTGCAACGCTGCAAAATTTGCCTATTTTTTTTGGCCCTGTCGCAGCTGCAACACCATAAAACCCTGCTTACTTTTTGGTTTTGTAGCTGCAACACTGTAAAACTTCACCTAATTTTCCATTCCACAGCTGCAACACCATAAAACCCCACTTACTTTTTCATTCCGCAGCTGCAACACCATAAAACCTCGCCTAATTTTCCATTCCACAGCTGCAACACCATAAAAAACCGCTTACTTTTCCATTTCGCAGCTACAACACCATAAAACCTTGCCTAATTTTCCATTCCGCAACTGCAACACCGTAAAACACCGCTTAATTTTTCGTTCCGCAGCTGCAACACCATAAAACCTAGCCTAATTTTCCATTCCACAGTTGCAACACCATAAAACCCCGCTTACTTTTTCGTTTCGCATCTACAACACCGTAAAACCTGCCTACTTTTCTGTTCCGCAGCTACAAAACCGTAAAACCCTGCCTACTTTTATGTTCTGCAGCTGCAACACCGTAAAACCCTCCCTACTTTTCCGTTCCGTTGCAGCTGCAACACCGTAAAATCCTGCCTACTTTTTCGTTCCGTCACAGCTGCAACATCAGAAAACCCTGCCTACTTTTTCATTCCGTAGCTGCAACACTGTAAAACCCTACCTACTTTTCCGTTCCTTCACAGTTGCAACACCGTAAAATATCATCCATTTTCCCGTGACCGTAGCCGTGACTCCGTTAAAATTTTTCCTAGCTTTACTCTTTTTAGCGGCTGCAACTCTACTAGTTTGGCTGATTTTTTCTATTGCTTGTGGCTACAACTCCTCCATATTTGTCCACAATCGGGCTGCAACTGCTTCAAATTTGTCCAGAATTTTTGCTGCCCATGATTTTGCTGATTTTGACTCACTTCATAGCTTTAATTATGATCCATCAGGATCGACAAGACAACTTTTGGTTCGCCGAGAGAAGGATCATGGTAGCATGCGCACAATAATATTTAAATTTGAAGGTCGCATTGACACGCTGTATTTCTCCGAGAAGTTATGGTTCATCCAATAATTACCAAGGTACGGTTTTGGTTATTTACATGATTAAGCATTAAGCAAATTTGATAGAGTTAATCATACCTACCTTTTTATATCAGTCGTTACACCCGTACTTTGTTAACTGGCCATTCCCACGATATAATGGCTACTCCATTTTATTTCACAATCGCAACCCTTTCCTAATTTGGGGCAAATTATTACCAATGATTCTATGCTTACTTTCGTCTTAACTTTCCAAATTTGCCAACTCCAACCTCCGCTGCTCGTGCATGTCATGCACTGAAATATCCATTGTTGGATCTTGCAATTTGCTAAGATGATACTAGAATTTAGAAACAAAGATAACATGGGTATGCCAGCCCGGCATGAACCTCCAAAAATGTAGACATTGTAGAAGAATGCTGAAGTTTTCGCTATCTTCGAAGCCATGGGATGGATTGAGTTTTTCCAATGTTTTAATGGTTTTCATCATGAAAATGCTCTACAGTTTGCTTTAAACCTTATAGAAGCCCACTTAGAGGTTAGGGGTTTGTAAATAGAATTTTCTGAGGCAATTGTAGCTGAGGTTACCAGCCTCCCATAGGTAGGAAGAACTTGGTTTGGAAGAAGAAATCCCAATGTCTCCGCAGTGCAAGAATTTTTGGTGGCAGGTGAACAATTGCATCCATCAGGACGAGGAATAGAATTATAGTCATTTCCTTGCCTATGGGATCAAGTGGTCATCTTCCTCAAAAAGTATATCACCTGTGAAGGTATGTACCCGACTGTCTATTATTCTGAGTTTCCACTGCTGTCTCATCTACACCACATAAATCTACTTAATGTTCCTTTTTTTCTATTTAAAGACCTACATCACATGGCAGGATTTGCCATAGAAGCTAAGAATCCTTATTCTTCCCTTACCCATCACTAACTCATTAAAATTTTAATCTTAAGGGACCTAGCCTAGGGAAATCAAACATAGGAACAATTTACTGGCCAACCTTAGATATCACATGGACCTATACTTTTTCTTGAGATTCCAATCAGAGAGGAAGTAAGGGCACATACACTTCTATTGGGTGTTCAATTGGAGGAAGAACAGGAGGACCGAAGTCCCTCCAATTCAGTTGGGGGGGGGGGGGGGGGAGTTGAGACAGGATTAGAAGAAGAGGAAGAATCAGCAGAGGATGTAGCAGTAGCAAAACCTATAGAGGAGATAGATAATTTGGGAGCTCCAGCAGTTGAAGCTGAAAATGGAGCAGCATTGGATGCTGCGATAGTTGAAGCTGAAGCTGTGGGAGATGTGATGGCAGGAGATAATGTAGAGGTCCTCACCATCGAATCCTCTCCTGAATGGAGGGGAACTTTAATTGAAGAAGAAATAGAGATGGCAGAGGACAGAGGGGATGTTGAAACATGAAATATTCCTTCTACATCAACTGCAGGGTTGGAATCCCTTGTACCTCGAAGGAAGAGAAGAAGGTCAAGAGAAGAAATACAAGCATCTCGACCAGTGAGGAGAAGGAGAAAAATATCATTCATAGCAGCTAAAGTAGCACAAGCAAAATGGGTAGATATTGAAGCAAACATTGAATTTCCCATTTTGAGACCAGGGACAAACAATGCTATACAAGAGCCTATTGCAGAAGAACCTCAAATTGAGGGGATTTTGTATTAAAATGGGTTACTGAAGGAAGAAGTGCAATTTATTTGGAAAGAATTGGAGAATTGGAAGGAGGTATGTAAGAAACATGTAGAGAGAAGGCTGCACACACTGGTAGAAGCTATAGACCAGTTAGAAGGATCATCTTACGCTAAGGAGGATGAAGAAGTGGAGAAAGTAGTATGCCCTGCATGTGGGGAATTTTTTAGTCAATCAGGTTACACAGCCATAGTGTGTTCATTTGGAACCCAAAATCCTGCACCAACAACTGAAGAAGAATAAGAAGCACCTAATGTAGAATTAAGGAAAGAAGATGAACCAGAAGTAGGACTAATCCCCGATATAGAATTGGAAGATGTTGAGCACTTACAGCCTCAGCCATCAGGACTGCTGGATCAGCCTAACAAAAGTAATACTAAATCCAAGCAAGGTGTTGTCACACAAGAACCAACACCTTCAGAAATGTTTGTTGAAACTACCATTCAGGAAGAAGCGGGTAAACCAAAGATTGAGGTAATTCATGACCCGAACTTAGAATTTTTTACTATGACGCGAGAACCATCTCAGGATACCGAGCTAATAGAGGAGTCCCAACAATAGCAAGATATTGAATTCAATCAGGATGTTGCAACACAATAACCAACATTCTTAGAAATCCTTGCTAAAACTCCATTTCATCCGAGAACAATGAATCCTGAGGTGGGCATAATCCCTGATATGGAGCTGGGAGAAAGAAGATGAACAAATGTAGTCACAATCATCATGGGATATTGAGATATTTGGGGAAAATTCCCATCTTTCAAGAGATATGGAAGTAACTCAAGAGAAATTCTAGCAGCATGAATAAATGGGGGGACAAGATGCTAATACACAAGAACTAGTAGTCTTGCATATCCCTGTCAAATCCACAGTTGAAGTCCAAGTAGTTGTAGCTGGGACTCAGGAAGATGTGGAAAACAAAATTCAGGAAGAAGTAGTTACACAAGAACCAACGAATTCATAATTGAATGCTGAATTTGTTGAAGGAGAGTTGCAAGGAAAGGATGTTGTCACACAAGAACCAACACCCTCAAAATTAATGGCAGAAGAGCCCACACATGCTGAAGTTGTTGGGAGGGAGCTTCAAAAAGAAGATGATGTCACACAAGAACCAACACCCTCAAAATTAATGGTAGAAGTGCCCACATAGGATGAAGTTGTTGAAGGGGAGCTTCAAAAAGAAGATGCTGTTACACAAGAACCAACATCCATAGGAGTGGTTGCAGAAGTACCTATTCAGACAGAGACTGTTGAAACCTTGATAGAAAAGGAAGCTGTTGCACCCCCAGTGCAGAATGCTCAAGCTGAAATATTAGATGGAAAGGTATGCACTCAATTTTCCCATAGCTTTTTCAATCTGGACTCTGATGATGAGGAAAATGTAGGAGATGAAATAATCCAGGGGTTGAGTAAAGAGCTCTCATTGTTAAAAATAGAAGTGAAGAAATGGAAGAGGCAGGTGGAAAAGTATTCAAGAGGTAAATCCCTATTTATTACAATCATAAGTATTAATAATAAACAGGGCCCTGTTTATTATTAATACTTATGATTGTAATAAACAGGGCTTTACCTCTTGAATTATTCTAATAAGTTGAGATTTTATGAAGATTGTTCAAGACATGAAGGATACAGGTGCATCAGGCCAAGTAGTTTCTAGAAGAGATGAACATATATTGCCAGTTCTTCCCACGTACTCCATCTTTGCAGGTGGAGCATAGTCAGAGATCCTCATTCTACACAAGTTGCAACAGACTCGGCCTCAGTAATGCGCCATTATTCAAGGGTAGCTGCAACTAACGAAGTAATTCTTAATTGGGTTCTGTTACTTCATTATCGACTCATGCAACAGACTTCCTATATTCCTTGCTTCTGTTTCTCCCACAGCTATAACATCACATTGTAATAGGGAAGCTTGAAGATCATAGATCTTCTTGGCTACCCGATATTAGTGGGTAGAGGTTATGAATATTGATGTATAAATATTAGGAATTATTCAGAGCCAAGGGTCGGAAAATAATTGATCGTATTATATAAGCTGTGACAGAGACTGTACTTTCATTCCATCATCTAATACAAGGAGTTGGATTCTTCTGATTTATGTCTTTTAACTTGTGTTAGTCTCCGATGTCTCTATTCCAAGGCTTGGCCTACCTTCCTACAGAAATTCTTGAGTTAATTAGGTATTTATCTTTTCTGTTGTGTGGTGTGGACGTTACAATAGATGTATTCTTTTATAACAACTGCAATAGTAATGATTCATTGCGTGTTTCCTTAATTGATCAGTAATTGCATTTCCTGTAAGCTACAGCAGAGTGGTGTGATAGTTGACTATGTAGGTTAATTTTCCTTATGCACTTGTGTGATAGCTGTAACAACCAAGCTCATCCCTAGTTTCTTTCAATTGTTGTATTTCTTGAGTTTTTCTAATTCAGTCCATTTACAGTTATAATTGTTGAGTTCAATTTCTGCATTTCTAATTCTTAGATTAAGTTGGATTGAGATAGTTATAATGGATCTTCATATGTCCTGGTAGATCAGGATTTAACTTTCTACAAAATTAAGTCTAGATGTTTATTTCCTGAATCTTTTATTTCTAGATCAAAGTTGTAAGAAGGTAATCATAATTCTGCATTCTTAGGAAGGTACATTAGATTAAGTTAATCATGGGAAGAGTTGGGCTGAAAAGACAGGTAGGATAGATTATTCAACAACATCAGCTACTTAGTGTTTACACACAAACAGTGTAAATTATCTTTGCAATAAAAAGACTTTCCTAGGTTGACATTTTATATTGAACATCCTGTATGTTGGCTTTAATTAACTTGCATATAGAGTGCCCAACATATTATAGTTATAATTTTTGCTTAAATAGGATCTATATCTATAAAATGAAGAACATATAATTAGTGTCAACACATGCAAAGTTTTTGGGTTTATAATTATTATCTAGGTAATGAAATTTCCACCCATAAAAAAAAGCATTATTACTTCACTTATAACCATATAATGGAGTCTTCTACACTTAAACTTGGAAATTACATAGGAAGTTAATAAAACTATACTCTGCATGTAATCATTAGTTTCATATTTATAAATGGAATTTTTTGTATACCTTATGACAACACCTAGACTTAGGTATTACTTGTTCATGTGACATTCGATTGTACATTGATATAATACATATAAATTTCCTTAGTAACAAGTAACAACGTATTGTAAGATCTAGTTTGTAGAACTTATCATTCTCTAGAGTTACATGTAGGGTTTGGTTTTAATGTAACAACAAAAGGATCAACATAGGATGAACAAGTTATATTCAAAGTTAGGAAGAAAGAATCTATTTATAGTTTTACTTGGAGTTATAAGTACTTATGCATATAAATAAATAAATAGGAAGCAATTGTACATGTCCTTAAAAACAAGAATAAGAAGGTTAACTGCTTGGAACTTGAAAACATGTGTAACAGCTTAACAATTGCAATATTTGGAAAATATATAGGTTGATGATACCTTCTTTCTCTCAAAGCTGTAAACTAAACAAATATTCTAGCATTTTACTTTTGCTAGTTGAGATAATTAAATCTCAATTCTAAAACTAGGACATAAAACGTCTTACCTGTAATTAGACCTGTACAAGAATCATCACTTCACTGCATTAGCTAAAAATATAAGTAAGCCTTGGACATGAACTAAAGTTCCTTCAATTAAGAATAAGACAAACTTTAGTACATAGTAAACAAACAGTTGTTTTCAGCTCAAACTATTTTTTAGATCTTTTTACTTACTAAATCAATCATTCATTACTTAAATATCAGTGCAGATAGTGAAGCATGCAGTTACAAAAATTAATAAAGGAATTGGTTTTAGTTTCTAGATTAGACTCTTTAAAATGATAACTATTAGCGATCAAGTTACCCACGTCATCGATGTTTTTAAACATTAATTATTACAAGAAAAGTTTTAATTTTTTATGAAATTTTGGAGTATTACATGTGGTATCAGAGCACATGTTCAGACACTAGGACTAAATGCGGCTCAACCTGCGTAGAAAAATAGTAAATAAAATGCATGCATACAGATTATTGTTTTTCTTTTTGAAATGTTATTACTAGTAAATTTTTCTGAGCTAGAACTGCAGGTATGGAAAGACTCGAGGAATATGCAAATGAAGAGTCCCCATTAAATGAACAAACTAATTCTAGAAGAGACCTGGTTTAGGAAGAACTAACTAACAACTCTTCGGAATTATTACAAACTGCTAAGGAATTAAGAACTGAAATGGAAACAGTTAAAAAAGAGAATGAAAGAATTCTAAGAGCTCAAGAGGAGCTGAACCATATACTGATGGAAAATTTTCAGAGTGAAGAAAAATATAAACATACAAGATCCGAAAATACATCCTTCCAACATAAAAGTAAAAATTCCAAGCAGTCAAAAATTGAAAGTAGTTCATCCTCTGAAATTTATGGTGACTTACACAGGAAAAATCGCTAGTACACTAGTGATAGCAGTGAGGATAATTACCATTCTAGAAAAAGAAAATTTAAGCCTTGTGAGGAAATTTCAGGAGAATTTAAGAAGATAAAACCACCAAATTTCAATGGTGAAAATGAGAAAGGAGATGAAGCCGAAGCATGGCTGTCTAGAATGAAGAAGCATTTCCAAATCTATAACTACTCTAACCAGCTAAAAGCAAGAATGACCATTTACAACTTAACTGGAAAGGCAAATATCTGGTGGCAAGATTTAAAACGAGTAAAAAGTATTAAGGAAAAGAATGTTAAATGGAGTACCTTTAAGAAATACTTTAAAAACAAGTTTCTATCGGAACAATATTATGAAGAGTGAGCTAAAGAGTTCTAGGAACTGAAGTTGGGAACTATGAACATGAAGGAATTAAACCGTAAATTTTTAAGTTTATTACATTGTGTGCCTTACATTGTGGATGAGAATCCTAAGGTGCAACAGTTTCTAAGTTGTTTACCATTTCACATTAAAGAAAGAATTTAATATGATAACCCAAACACCCTTGAGGAGGCTATGCGAAAGGAAATTTTTTTCTATGAGCAAAATAAAAAAAGGGAAAGCATGCCAAACTGGAAGGCTAAGAGGTCTAATAATTTTGAACAGAAGAAGAAGGGTTTCATATCTAACCGCAATTTTAGGAATAATAACACATGGAACTTTCCTAATAAGAATTTCCA
The DNA here is from genome assembly GCA_001517045.1 of Pseudotsuga menziesii. NCBI lineage: Eukaryota > Viridiplantae > Streptophyta > Pinopsida > Pinales > Pinaceae > Pseudotsuga > Pseudotsuga menziesii. The sequence continues at coordinate 30,818 of LPNX010947906.1, forward strand.
AGGAAATAAAGGTAACTCACAGTCAAACCCCAATGGCCCTAGAAATAAAGAACCTGCTAATAATCACAACAACTACATTAAGAATAATGAACATAAAGAACCAGTAAAGTGTTGGGATTGTAATGGGCCTCATTATCCATCAGTCCGCCCTAATAGAAAGAAGACTATCAGTAACATTCATATAGTGCACGAGGAGATGACCATTGGTGACTTGGCAAGGGGGATGCCCATGATCAACGCGGCACTGGAAAATAGGTAGGTAGATTATCAAACTTCCATGGTGGAAGTAGAAGGTAAACTGAATCAGAGACCCATTTCAATATTAATTGACCTAGGGGCTAGCCTGAGTTATGTTTCTCCTGATTTAGTAGAAAAATGCAATTTGTTAGTAGAGAAGTTTGCAAAGTCATGGTTAGTTCAACTAGCTACAGGAGCAAAAACAAAAGTGATTAGTTTTGTAAAAGATTGTACTGTAATTATGAATCAGTTTGAAACTTATGTGAAACTAAATGTACTTCCTTTAGGCTCTTATGATATGTTAATTGGTATGGACTAGTTAGAATGTTAGATTTTTTAACATTAAGCTAGCATTATATTAGGATCTTTAACTGAGAGAATAAAAAGCACAACAATCAAACACAAGAGACAATGAACACAATGTTTTTCCTCAGGGAAACCATAAATGGAGAAAACCCCACAACTTCCTCAGAGATAGAATTAGCACCAAAAGTAAAACCCAAAACAGTAAGATGATCTCCTGACAGTAGTAACCTTCTTTCTTCCTAGCCCCACTGTATTCTTCTTCCTCAGCTATGCGCTACAACTGAGTGTGGTGAGTGTGTGGTAAATAGAGAGGCTAGCTCTCTATTTATACTAATTCCTAACTTGACTAAACCCTACTAGGGACGAATTCACTAGGTGAGTCTAACAACCCTAGTGTCCCAGAACTGCAGGGACTTTAACCCTTGAACAATAGGAGGGTTACCCACATTGACTTGACATGAATTTTTTACATTATAGAAACTCCCGATCAGAACATCGGGGCATGACATGACTCAAATAAATTACATACACATCCCAGAATAAACATCGAGGTACAATACATAAGAAATACAAGTGAATACATTCCGAAGTTACAATTACATCAACACTCCGTCTTAACTAGGAAGGTATTCTCTCGACACAATTTATCAACACAAGTCTTCTTCTCTGCATCATCTGGATCATCATCGAGTCCTCGTCATCCTCATCTTCAAGTCATCTTCATCTGGATCTGGATCATCACTCGATCTAGATCATCATCACTAGATCTGGATCATCACTGGATCTGGATCATCATCACTGGAACACCATCATTGGATCTGGATCATCACTCGATATGGATCATCACTACTGGATCATCATCACAGGTGCTATCTCATGATTCTTCTCGTCACAGGAAATTCTACAGAGCCAACCCTTTTTCATGTTGGTTGTAGGCATAGCCTCCATGTAGGTCTTCTTCCAGCACCTATATCTGACCCTAAGTCAAAATGGCCCACCCAACACTTAAATCTAATCATGTAGGAACCAATCCTATAATCATATCAAAAAGGCATGCCCAACACTCACATTTGACCATGTGGGAACACATCCCAAAACCTTGTCAGAAAGGCCTAGCACTCACATCTGACAACCAATGTCATAAAGGCTCATCACTTATAGTCGACCATGCGAGGAACCAATCCTCCATGCCAAAAGGCTCTGCACTTACATCTGACAACCAATGTCAGAAAGGCTCAGCACTTATATTTGACCATGCAAGGAACCAATCCTTCATGCCGAAAGGGATATGCACTTACATCTGACAACCAATGTTAGAAGGGCTCTGCACTCACATCTAATCATGTAGGAACCAATCCTACAGTCACATCAGGATGGCCCTTAGTCCCAGACTGAGCTTTCCTGGTAACTGACTAGGTGCCTCCATTCCAAGAATGGCATTTAGTGCTTATATTTGATCATGTAGGAACCAATCCTACAGTCACATCAGAATGGATCAGCACTCACATATGACATGGAAGGAGCCAATCATCTCACCATGACATAATGGCTTAGCCCTTACATCTGACCATGGAAGGAACCAATCCTCTCACCATGTCAGAATGGCTCTAGGTCTCATCATTTCCCCTTGGAGGGAACCTCGATCTAGAGAACACCAAGCTTCTCCCTGAAGTTCTCAAACTTCACCCTAGTCAATGGCTTTGTCAACACATCAGCTATCTATTCATACCTCACAAAATACTAGAGCTTCAATGCTCCCCTCTACACCATATCCTTGATATAGTGATACTTGATCTCGATATGCTTCAACTTGTCATGGAACATGGGGTTCTCCGACAACTTCACACAACTCTGGTTATCACAATATATACAAGTAGGATCCATCTGGAGATCAAATAAATGAGATAGTAGCTTCCTCAGCCATACTACCTCACAACTAGCTGAACAAGTTGTAACATACTCTTCTTCAGCTGCACTCAGTGCCACACAGGATTGCTTCCTACTAAACCAAGAGATCACACCTGATCCCATACTGAAGCAACACCCTGAAGTGCTCTTCCTATCGATGGCACTACCTGCCCAATCTGAATCAACATAACCCTCGAAGTTAATCTTCTGATTCATCTCATACTTAAGCCCATAATCAATTGTACCCCTCAGGTATCTCAGAATATGCTTTGCATCAATCAAGTGAACATGTCTCGGATCTGTCAGAAACTGGCTCAAGGTGTTCACAGCAAAGCAAATATCTATTTTCATGTTCGTTAGGTACATCAAGGACCCAATCATCTGATGATACATTGTAGCATCAACCGCTTCTGATGAAGCATTTCTCAATAGCTTTAGGTTCGATGCCATAGGTGTGGTCTTGCAGTCCATCATCCCAAACCTCTTCAGGATCTCTATTGCATACTTCCCTTGTCCGAGGGAGATTCCATCCACATTCTGCCACACCTCCATGCCTAGAAAATAGTGCATTGTACCCAAGTCCTTCATTTCGAACTCGACAGCAAGCTTTCTCTTCATATCAGCAATCAACCGATCCATAACTGTTACAAACAGATCATCTACATACAGTAGGAGTATTACCGGGTTGCCATCTTCAACCTTGTAGTAAAGGTTGGAATCTTCTTTACTCTTGGTAAAGTCCAAACTGGATAGAAAGCTGTCAATTCTGCAGTACCATGTCATGGGTGCCTGTTTCAAACCATACAGGGATTTCTTCAATATACACACATGAGACTCCTTGTCATGTGTCTCAAAACCAAGTGGTTGCTCTACATACACTTCCTCTTACACTTACACCATTCAAAAAAGTAGTCTTGACATCTATTTGGTGTATCTTCCATTTCATCATTGTAGCCAGAGTAGGTACCGATTTGATGGAAGTGTATCTGGCTATAGGTGCAAAGGTTTCTTCATAATCTATTCCTTCTTTCTATGAGAATCCATGAGCTACGAATCTTGCTTTATATTTCTCTATGCTTCAATATGCAACATGCTTGATCTTGTAGATCCATTTGGAAGTTACAACAGACTTCCCTTCTAGTATTGGGACAACATACCAAACATCATTCTCCATGATCGATTGATACTCTTCGATCATAGCATCCTTCCATTATTTCCGTTATGTCACTTCTTCATAGTTGGAAGGTTCTTTATTGATAAAGTCACACAATAAATCTACATACCCAGAGCAGGACCTGGTCCTCTTTCTTTCTCTGTGATTCTCTTCTGGAGCCCCATATCTTTCCGCACCTTGGATAGCTTCTCGTACCCAAGCATGTTTCCTCTTGTGAGGATTCTTCTCCTATGGTGGATCTATAGGTTCTTGTGGTTCTTCAAATTCTCTATCTTCTTCTTGAGTTTCTTTGTTCATGGTTGTGTCATGAGTTCAGGGTGCTTATGTTTCTTCAGGTTCTTCAGCAGGTCTCTTTCTGGATTTGTTGTAAGCTATGTCTTCGTCAAATGTTACATCCCTACTGATGTCGATCTTCTTGAATCCTGGGAAGTATATTCTGTAAGCCTTCGAGCTTTTAGAGTATCCCACAAATATACCCTTGTTTCTTGAAGGATCTAACTTTGTCCTCTTTTCTTTTGGAATGTGTATGTACACTGGAGAACTGAATATTCTAAGATGGATGACTTCTGGTTTCTTGCTGGAAAATATTTCTTTAGGTGTCTTGTTCTTGAGTACTCTGTGTGGAGTACGATTCTCTACATACACTGCTGTTCTGGACGCTTCTGCCCATAGATGCAAGGGAAGATCTTAATCATGAAGCATTACTATTGCAGCTTCCATGATAGTTCTATTCTTCCTTTCTACAACCCCATTCTGTTGTGGATTATATGGAGTGGATAACTCCCTCTTAATCCCTGAATCTTTGTATAACTCTTTGAATTCATTTGATGTGAATTCTTCACCATTATATGATCGAAAGGTCTTGATCTTCTTTTTTGTGTGGTTCTCGATCAAGGATTTGAATTCCTTGAACTTGCTGAAAACTTCATCTTTGTTCTTCATGAAGTAAATCCATGTCTTCCTAGAATAATCATCAATAAAAGAAACATAGTATACATACCTGCTTAGAGAACTTGATGGCATTGGTCCGCATACATCGGAGTGGATGATTTCCAAGATTCCTTTTTCCTTGCTCTCGCTACTTGGAAATGTCTTCTTTGTATTCTTTCCTTCCGCACATCCTTTGCAGACTCCTTCATGTTTTGATTTAATTTCTAGAATACCTTCAACAGCTTTTCTTTCAAGTGGTAGTGCTTTATATTGCACATATGCAAGCCTTCTATGCCAAAGTTCATTTGGCTCTATTGTGTCATGGACCAAATCTTGTTCTAGATGGCCCTTCAATTTGTATAATCCTCCTTCTTGTTCTCCAATTACTATTGCATTGCCAATAGTATTTCCTCTTGGCCACATGAGGACTTGGCCATCTACAAATGCAACCCTCATGCCCTTTGCATCTAGTGCCAATATGGAGATAAGATTCTTCTTTAGTCCTGGTACAAACAAAACATCCTTCATTTTCATATATTTTCCAGAGTCTAGCTTGTAGGAGGATTCACCACTACCTTTTATGGGATATTGGTAGTCATCCCCAAGTTTCACCTTATGGGGTGAATTACTTTCGGATAATTTCTCAAAATATTCCTTGAAACCTATCATGTGTTTGGAAGACCCACTATTAATAAGCCAATCTTTGCTTCCATGAGTGACAGTTCCCGTGAGAGCGGAGATCAGAACATATTCTTCATCACTTGAAGAGTCTTCACTTTCTTGTTTTACTTTCTTCCTAGGAGAATCATCATCCTCAGCAGTGTGAGCATGATGTATTCTTTTGGAGTTCTTCTTCTTCTTGGATCCATTCTTATTCGTGGGACAACTTCTAGCAAAGTGTCCTATTTCATCGCATGTATAACATCTGAGTTTGGATGGATCCCTTGTTTTCTGATGAGAATGATTTCCTTGGTGATGATGGTTTTCCTTTCTTCCTTTCTTGGAGTGTACTGTGAGAGATTGATATTCACTTCCCATATTTTATTCTCGAGCTGCTATTCGAGCTTCTTCTTGAGAACATTCTTCCCACAGTCTACTAAGCTTGACTACCTTCTTCCTAGCATAGATTCCTTGGATGAAAGAATCCCATGACCTAGGGAGACCATTCAAGGTTGTCATCACAATTTATTCATTCTCCACTTCTTAATCTACTTCTTCAAGTGGTTCTTTGATCTGGGAGACCCTTGTGAAGTATGACTGGATGGTCTCCTCATTCTGAATCTTTACCTTCTTCAACTGGTTCCTTAGAGTCATTTTGCGGTTTATGTTCTTCCCTTCAAACAGTTTGGTTAGGGCATCAAACATAGCTTTAGGTGTCTTAAGGGAAGACACCTGTGGTATGAGTTGATCCTTGATTGAATTAGCAATAATCCTCTTTGCCATAAACAACTTCTTCTTATGTAAGGCCTTAGCCTCATCTCCCTCTGGAACTGAAACCTCCTCATGGATGTAGGATTCCAAATCATTTTCTTCCAAAATCAGGGAGATCCTATACTTCCGTGCTCGGAAGTTATCAGCTCCCTCAATATTTTCATCAAGCTTAGTATGATGAGACATCTTAACTGAGAACCTCAAATGGAAATACAAAAGATTTAGATCTTACTAGGTCAAGATGTCAGATCTAGATTTGGAGCTAAAATTCTACAGTGCTGGTTCAGGAGCAGATTAGGGTTTTGCTTTTCCAGAGTTCTGTCCAGCCAAATTATTTGATATTGATCTCTAAACTTTGATTTTGGGGAGGAGATCAATCCAGGGCCAGGCTCACTGAAAAATTCCACTTCTGTGGAAATCCCTAATTTTCGGCAGTAGTGTTGGGTCCAAAACTGAAAAACCTCAGAATTGGATTTTGCTTCGACAGAAAGATGCGCCCTAGAGAGGAGAGTTATTCCAACCTTCTTTTTCTGGAAATATATGGAGAGAGATCCACAAAGTAGGAAGCCCTATTTCCCGTGGCTGCACAGTGTCTTCTTCTCAAGTTAGCTCTGCTACCATGTTAGATTTTTTAACATTAAGCTAGCATTATATTAGGATATTTAACTGAGAGAAGAAAAATCACATCAATCAAACACAAGAGAAAATGAACACAGTGTTTTTCCTCAGGGAAACCATAAATGGAGAAAACCCCTCAACTTCCTCAGAGATAGAATCAACACCAAAAGTAAAACCCAAAACAATAAGATGATCTCTAGACAGCAGTAACCTTCTTTCTTCCTAGCCCCAATGTCTTCTTCTTCCTCAACTATGCGCTACAATTGAGTGTGAGTGAGTGTGTGATAAATAGAGAGGCTATCTCTCTATTTATACTAATTCTCGACTTGACTAAACCCTACTAGGGCTGAATTCACTAGGTGATTCTTACAACCCTAGTGCCCCGGAACTGCAAGGACTTTAACCCTTGAACAATAGGAGGGTTACCTACATTGAATTGACATGACTTTTTTACATTATAGAAACTCCTGATTGAAGCATCGGGGCATGACATGACTCAATTACATTACATACGCATCCATAAATAAACATCGGGGTACAATACATAAGAAATACAAGTGAGTACATTCCAAAGTTACAATTACATCAACATAGAACAACATAGAGTAATTTTGAACTGTTTCAATAAAAAATTTACTTGCGTAAAATATGAAGGAGAAACAGTAACCGTAACAGGAATTCCTAGGAAAACAACTATCAAACAAATCTCTCCTTTGCAATTAAAGAGAGTTCTTTGAAAGGGTTGTAAATCCTTTGTTGTAACTATAACTGACTAAGAACATATTAATAATGAAGATAAACTAAAAATGGAAGATATTCCAATCCTGAGGGGGTATTCCGATGTATTTTTGGAAGACATCTTGGGAATACCTCCAAAAAAGGGAGTTAGACTTCACTATTGAGTTGGTACCTGGTGCAGTGCCCAGCTCAAAATCCCCTTATCGGATGAATATATTGGAACTAAATGAATTAAAATCACAGTTAAAGGAACTTATTGATAAAACGTATATAAGACCAAGTGTGTCTCCTTGGGGAGCACCTGTCATTTTTCGTTAAAAAAAAAGACGGTACTCTACGCCTATGCATTGACTACCGTCAACTTAATAAAATGACCATTAAAAATAGATACTTGCTGCCTTGCATAGATGATCTATTTGATCAGCTGCGCGGAGCAATTGTATTTTCAAAGATTGATTTATGATCTGGTTATCACCAGGTCTGAATCAAAGATGAAGACATTTTTAAGATAGATTTTAGGACTAGATATGGTCATTATGAGTTTGTTGTCATGCCATTTGGGATTACTAATGCCCCAACTGTCTTCTTGTGCTTAATGAATAATGTATTGCATAAGTATCTTGATAAATTAGTAGTAGTATTCATTGAAAACATTCTAATTTATTCTAAGTCTAAAGAAGAACATGAGGAGCACTTAAAAATTGTTTTACAAGAGTTACGAGAACATCAGCTTTATGCTAAATTTAGTAAGTGTGATTTATTTAAAGATAAAATACAATACTTAGGCCATGTAATAACTAAAGGGGGGATCTTGGTTGATCTAGAAAAGATAAAAGCAATTGAAAAATGGCCAGTTCCAAAGGATGCGACTAATGTGCGATCATTCATGGGGATTACAGGTTACTATTGAAGATTCATTGAGGGGTTCTCAAGAATCACAAATCCCATAAATTCTTTATAGAAGAAAGGAAAGAAATTCGAGTGTAATCAAAAGTGTGAAGAATTTTTTAAGAAGTTAAAAAAATTATTAACTACTGCACCAATATTAAGAATTGTTGATCCTAATAAGGACTTTGTTGTATGCACTGACGCATGCAACGATGGTCTAGGTGGGGTCTTAACTCAAGAAGGACACGCAATTGCATATGGTTCTAAGAAGCTTAAAATTCATGAGAAAAAATATTCTACTTACGATTTAGAGTTGGCTGTCGTCATGCATGCTTTAAAGATGTGGTGCCATCACTTAATAGGAAGAAAATTTATGTTAATGACATATAATCAAGGATTAAAATATTTGTTAGATCAACCTAATTTAAACACAATGCAAGATAGGTGGCTATATTTCCGTAGCAAGTACGATTTCAAGATCCAACATATTAAGGGAAAATAAAATAAGGTCGTTGATGCTCTAAGTAGAAATGCAAGGCTGAACTTTGTAGCAGCAATCAACACTTATAAAACACATTTAGAAGAACATCTAGAGGAAGGAATAAAATTGGATCAAAATTATCAGAAATTACAAACTAAAGTGGCAGAAAATTTAACTGAGAGTTTAAGTATAGGGTATAGTCTAAATGAAAAAGGATTAATACTTTATAAGAACAAGTTGTATATACCTAATGTACCAAAAATTAAGCTGCTGATTTTAAATGAAATTCATAAGACTCCTTACTCAGGACATCTTGGTTATCAAAAGACTATAACCATGTTATGGAAGGATTATTTTTGGCCAAACAAGAAGAATGAACTGGTAGAATACATTTATGGAAATTGAACCTAGGTGTTAGAAAAATTACACTCACAACAATTGCCAATTACACATGCAAATTACTCACAAAAGAGACTGAATATGGAGCAGAACACTAATCTGTATTGAATAAGTGTACAATAGCCAACCCTGTGAAGTCATAGGCTGCCACAATAAATAATTACATGAGAGATTCGAATGCATGAATATTCCATTCGAATTTAGTCAAAAGCAAGCTTACTAAATCTAAGCAAATCCCCCATAGGTGCATAAAGCACTTTCCAAATCTGTCTAGGAGCTCACGAATTGGAAAA